>CM060962.1:214296530-214364030 GCA_030765045.1 Tenodera sinensis | reverse complement strand
CATTCATTCAAAGTCTAAGACAAAAAGAGGGATCTGTATTATTATCCCTGTTTTTAAAGAAGTCTGAATTGGAGAGTATCTTATTTTTCAGTTGCTGGCTTTCCACGGATGCCGTTAACAGTTTTTTCTGTTTTTATCATTTTCTTTATATGAGATGATAATGATGGAATGGGCAGTTGTTTCTTCAAATGTGATCTTGTAAACTAAGCCACTCAGACTACAACTCTGCTGCACATTTTCAGTTTCAATCACTGTGTTGTGCATGGTGGCACATTCTTGTTCAGTTTTTTTCCCTCAGCATAAGAACTAAGAAGAGTATTGTTTAGTGCCTCTGCAAATACAACCATGCTGCAGGTTATTGGCCCATCTTTGACCATATGAAGCAAGAATGGGGCACTACATGAGCTTGGTATATACGCCCTCTCTCAAGTACATTTTGGCCAGTACTGGCAAAACTATAATAACTCTCTTGTTAGAAAAAACTGAATAGTTTGCATTGCTGTGAACAATATTGCTCCAAACAATACTTGCTCTATGATTAGGCTCTGATTACAACTTGAAGAGATTGAGTCTATAAGCATTAATGGAGACATCTCCATTAGTTAATAAATAAACAACTCAGCGCAATAAATTAAGGGATTGTTAGGTTTCATCTCACATTAGTTGACTTACCAACATTACACAGCTTTTTAAACTCGAATTGCATATTCATTTCATTCACTTCTCCCATATTCTTTATGAAATTATTGTATGATGATCTAGAGGATTTTTATGGTTTACAGCTTCTCCTTTACCTCTTATAATTGTAATTTTATACAGTTTCATCTATTCCTAATAATGGATGAAAAATCTCTTGATATTCATACAAAAGGATGTGAAACATCTGGCTCTCTTAACTTCTACCCATGAGTCTTCCAAATCCTGAAAATACTCCATAGCCTAGAAGTACTCTTTAGTAGTGGAACAATAATCAGTCAACATGGTTGAGTAATTTGTTTTTAGATAATTACAGTAGGTGAAATTTTAAACCTCTGTACCCTCTCTTTGATCCTGTAGTTATTTAATAACATAAAAATGATATAGTTTACACATAATGCTCATGAGTGGGATGGCTCATGTGGTAATGAATGTGGCCCATCATTCGGGAGGTCGCAGGTTTGATCCTCATGGTCGTGCATTCTTGACATGGGTTTTTTGGTTTTGCCATGTCACGTAGGTGAATGCTGGGTTGCATTAATCTCTTCTCCACAGATTCCTTTGCCTTCATTTCTCATTTTCCCTCCCTTGTCATTTTTCAGGTTTGGTTAGCAGTGTGGTTCGTTCCTGTGATAGTGGACAGACGGCATAGTTGCTTGCACTCTGGAACCTCTTCCCTGGCCCTCCCCAGAAGTTGCTGCCCAGGCCGCAAGGGTCCCCTCGTCGCCCTCTCCCTGGATAGAGCAAACACTTTGGTTGTGTGCCAGGTATCAATATCCGGAACTGTTAGGGACTTCATTGGTTCCACTCTCTGATAAGCCTCTGGTCTCACTTGACTCCTCCCTTCCCTCTGGGGGGATAGTAGCCCACAATAGATCCATGTCGGCATCATGTGGGTTGAGGTGTCCCCCCCTCCCCCTCTGTTACACACTCACTTTCACTCACATAATGCTCAAACTCTTAACATACCTATACAATGAAATAGAGGTAACATTGGTGATATGAATATTCCCCATGACACATAGTCTGTGACCATCGAGAAGAATAACCTTCTCAGTTGTCATTTAAAGAATATAGGTTTACTGATTTGTAATGATAACAATTTTTCTGTATTATTTAGTATTGTCCTGCTAACAAAATCAATTACAACCAAGAATATAGAGAATAATGCAAAACTTTCTTACATGAGGGTTATTGAAATATTTTGGCATTAATATCTATCACATGAATATTATCCTATAAATAGGTTTTAATTTCTTTTGTTTCACTGAGTCTCCTATTTTCTTAGTTGGTAAATCACAATCATCTATATATACTGTCTGGAATGAAGTATCTGCAGTGTTTGTCTTATGCACATCCACTTTTGTGGAGTAACAGAAAATATTTTCCACACCATGACTATTTCAAAATTCAGTCAAAGCCAACTTTGCAAGTATGTTCTTTTGTATCTCCAAAGTGTTTCTATTCCATTACATGGGCTACTTTTGGGTCTTTTAGTAATTTATTAATTGAAATTAGGTGTTCTATTGCCCATGACCATCAGAAAAAAATTAGGGCATTTCAATAGTAAAAGAATTATCAAAGGCAGTTGAGTGGTTTTTGAAATTACCCTACATACAAAAATGTTCTTTCTTTATAATATTAATATAGATAAATAACAACCCAAATTAACAAAGTTGCCATTTTATTTTTCTAGACTGATACTTCCATTTAAATGAATTTTAATTTTAATTAAATAATTAATTTTTCTGATCACTAGCAAATTTCATGCTTTTAAAGCACAAAGGGTAGCAGTTATATTAAGCATATACCTTGCTCAAAACAAGAAATACCAATACCTGGTTGTCTTTTTGGAATTGGTAGTACACCTTCCCCTTCAGGAGGAGATCTCTTCACTCCTAGATCTGGCTTCATGGAAGTCTCAATTGTAGAGGAAGTACGTACATCTTCAGAATTGCTTCCTTCATCATTTGCTGTACTTACTGGTGGTGGAGGTGGCTTGCTTGTCTCAAATAAGTGAGATGGCATGTCCCTGATCTTATGCGTAAGCATATGCTGCTTCATGTTTCCCTGTAAACAAAATAAAAGATGAAATATAATTTTATTTAATCTTTATGCAATTTCACTGTAATAAAGAGTATGAAATTTCAATTTACTTCCAAAATAAGCATATTCACTTCAAACAAATACTTTATACCCTTAACAAATTTTCAAATCTTTACATTGTAAACTCTAATGGCTTCATTGCCAGATGCAAGGCACTAGAAAACAACATTGTAAACTACAAAAATCTTCCTTTAGAGTCTATTATGTAAAATTCAGTCTGTTCTTGAATAGAGAAACTTAAATATCTCCACTAATTCTGTTTAGGCTCAGAAATGAAGTCATAACAGTATTTCATTACAAAAATGAAAACTCTTTTAGTTTTGCTTGTTTGATATACTCATTAAGGAAGTTCAGTCACAGAAGTATAGTGTGGTTGTTTATGGTTTGCTTGCACTGCAGCGTACACAATATGGATACACGTGATTCATGGCCTTGCCATAAACACTGGATTATCAGTAAAACAACAAAGCGTTTAAAAATTATTTTGATCGTATTGAGATTTTTCAGTCATATTCAGGAGTGTCTACTTGTAAAATGCAGTTAGCTATCTGTTTACAAAACGTTTTGGTTAAGCAATCAAATCTCTTCTTCAGTTTTGTTTCTATATAATTTCTTTTTCAATTTGTTGCTACTTATTATTGTGGGATTTGTTGAGCATGTTGCAAAATTGTCTCTAATCTAACCATTTGTGTGATTTTTGAACTTTGTAGGCAATATTTAAAACTTATGTATGCAATCACATGACAAGAGATGACATCTTGGTTGTTAAAAAAGACATCTGATGTACCAAACGATTTAATTTCTTTATGGTACTTTCCTTTTTGAGCTGAAATGGTACAATGAAGTCATAAAGATCATTTTAATCCATTTCAATTTGTAGATTACACAGAGAACAAAATTGTGAGGAAAATATTGCACCCTTCAGTTAATGCAGTAATGATAAACAGTGAATTATGGGTGATCTCTTGTATTCTCCATCCTTCTAGCTTTCCTTTTGGGTATGCATGTTAATGAACTAGACTTATCTGTTATTTACTGCCAATTGATTATTTATGAGCAACTCATAGAAGGGGATACCCAGAGCCAATACTTGACAGTTTCCAACCCTTCCTTATTTTGCACATTTCCTTCAATCAGAGTATCTGCATTGCTTGTATCAGCGATCTTTTACCCCTGACACTCTGTCCAACTGCTTGCTCAGTCATTGTTAACTACTTTGCAAATGTTCAAATCATAATTATTTTCTTCATAATAAAAATAAATCACCTTACAAGATGTTGCTTCTATGGACTGCATACTATATTTCATGCATCTATAGCATCTCTATTCTAGCAGCTCATGCATTTTTTACAATAACATTTCTTTCCTGGTGTTTTAATAAGTCCACCTGGCTGAATTGTGCAATAGTGTTGGCATGTCTTAATGCCAATCATACTGACTATTTGTACGTTGTTTTTTGGAGACTGAGAAGAGAAAATGTTTTATATCTAACAAGTAGAATCTGGTTGCATGGAAAATCTTAAGGAAGTGAAATGCATTGCTAGAAATCATGCAAATTATCTAGGTATGCCAAATTTCTGCTATTATAATTGATCTTTTGATTCTATGCCCAATTTTTTTTTTTAACGGTAAACAACGTGTATGACTACAATTTGTCTTTTCCCCTGGGAAATTAAATCAGAACTCACAATTCATGCACTTGCAATTTTTTTATACTTCTGATAAATATACATAATACAAGCATACTTCCTGAGGGAAAGGCACATATCTCAGATTTGTATTTGTATTATTTATTATTATTATTATTATTATTATTATTATTATTATTATTATTATTATTATTATTATTATTATTATTATTATTATTATTATTATTATTATTATTATTATTATTATTATTATTATTATTATTATTATTATTATTATTATTATTATTATTATTGCTATTATTACTATTATTACTATTATTACTATTATTATTATTATTATTATTACTATTATTATTACTATTAGTATTATTACTATTACTGTTATTCTTATTATTGCTATAATCATCATCATCATCATCATTATTATTATTATTATTGTTGTTGTTGTTATTATTATTGTTATTATTATTGTTATTATTATTATTATTATTATTATTATTATTATTATTATTATTGTTATTCTTACTGTTACTGTTACTATTATTATTATTATTATTATTATTATTATTATTATTATTATTATTATTATTATTATTATTATTATTATTATTATTATTATTATTATTATTATTATTGTTATTACTGTTATTATTGTTATTATTATTATTATTATCATCATCATCATCATTATAATTATTAATCATTAAGTGAATGGTAAGTATATTCATAGCAATAAATTAGGATTGGAATATTATTAACTGCTTGTAATGTTTGTACAGTTTCTTAACATTAAGTATATATAGCCCTTGGGTGCATTACTGTTGCAAAATTGAATAAAAGTGGACCCTTACCAATAGGTGGGTCCAGTCAGCGGCGTATCCAGGGTTGCATAGCAAAGGGGGCAGCCTAGCAGCATACTTCTTTCCATATCCATTATTTCTACTTGCTTCATTATGTTTTCTCACTCTTTTACCCTGGACAGAGTGAATGGCCCCCCTGTAGCCACCACTATGCGCCCCCTGCTTGATACGCCACTGACCATGATGTTCACAGTATGTTTCATGGTTTGGATCGGTTTGGAGTGAGTCTGATTCCCCCTGAAATTAATGCAAAATGAACATTACGAAAGCTCATTTCAGCTAATTGCTTAAATGAATTTAATTATGCAACAAGGACCAAGAACTAGTATATAACGCAAAAACACTCTTTTCTCAGTTTTCACAATAAAATATTATAAGAAATTTTGGAAATAAACTTTGTTACTTTTCTTATTAAGTTTCTCTTAGCAAGCAGTGTTTGGATGAAATGAGAAAAATAAGATCTATTGCTTTTTGTAATGTATAGTAATATTATGTTTGCAAAATAACATTCACTACCTAAGTTGTCTAATTTTTAATTGAGTTAGCTGTTCACATTTCCCACATGAATAATGATGCTGCCAGTAATGCAAGAATTTCCACTTCTTTCACATAAACTTGATGACTGATGTTCACATTACTAAATTTTTCTGCTTTTGATTATAGTGGACTCATTTGAATTTTCCAATATTTGTACCATCTGTTTATTATGCCATAAAATAAAGGCTTCTGCTGTGGAATCATAATCAACTTAGATACAATAGGACAACATAGTGAAGTGCATGACCATTACTGTCCTGTAATGGAAACTCAAGAGATGACAGTGGTCTAATAATACTGCCTTGAGGAATTATGGCTTCATTACTCTAATGTATATTTGATAGGTAATGTCATACTTGAATGAAGCAATTAAATACAAGAGGTAATGTTTGTTGTGTATAGGATACATGTATTCAAATTGCTTCATTTTTAGATGTTATATAAGCCAAACCTAATCAAAGGATTTTGCAGTGTATAAGAACAGGCCAGCATATAACTTTCTTATTATGTGCCTTTAAATTTGAAATAATAGTACTGAATAGTTACAGACATAGTGATTTGACCCAATTTGAACAGTTGAGACATAATTATACCTACTTTCAACCTTACTCACCAACATGACTATTGACATTTCCAATACTTATTTAAGGATGGTTTACCAGGCAGTAATTATTAAAGTAACTTTTATATATACCAAGTTTTAATATTGTTACAGAAAATGTATAAGGGCTTGTATTCCGGTAGAGAAATCGCAACATTTAGTCCAAACATTTGGTAGGCATTGAAGTTCCCCAAGGTTTGTTCCATGTAACTTTGCCGCGTATCTCTGCTGCACTTGAACTAGTCACCTCTCATTGGCTCTGTCAAGTATGGATTGTTTTGCGGAACAAAATAGTTCCGTTTTAATATGATCATTTACCTAAAACATTATTCGTAAAGTACTGTCAAACTTGCATTGTCATGACCGTATGAACAAAATGTGTTGAGTAACGGAAATAATGAACCTGGGCATTATCAGCAAATGGATAGGAGGATCCTTCGGTTGAAACCTGCCCCCCCCCCCCCAGGATGATGAAGGCACGTGCATCTATCATGATACAATATTTATGTCACTTTTATTGTCGATCCTTACATTGCACATGGCTCCTTTGTCACTATTCGAAGGTGTACATTAGCCAATCAGGGAAAAGCAGTGCGGAAGAATAAATATTAGCGGGACAATGTTATAAGAAACAGCGATGGACGCGTATGTCTGATTCCAGAAAACGTTCTCGTGCACGTAGAATAATTTAAAACCAAGTCTGAGAAATACCAAACTTCATGTGTAAGTCTCGCATCTTTTAAGGATGCAAGTGAATTGTACCCCTCCCCCCCCCCCTCCCCCTCAAGGAAAAGTCGTTTATTTCCACGAGAAGATGCTTTTAGCAATTTTGTTTCAAACGTCATATCTTACATATGAAAGAAATGTATATCTTGAATTTTTTTTTAAGAGACAATGAAGTCCTCTTCATTTTAAATTTTACACAACCAGGAAGCCTGCCGCAAGGAAATACAACTCCTATTTATGTTAAATAATCTCTATGATAGCATAAACCGTTTAAAAACATTAACTGTTGTGTGATTAAATCTTGATTATATTTTGCACTATTTTTACTTCATGAGTTTGCCTTGCCAATGCATGGTTTGACAAACAAAACCATTTTCGTTTTCTCTTATAAGCATAAATAAATTAACAAAAAACAAATAAAACCTTTATTTTCCTCATTTAGCAAATTAGAGCAAGTGTGACGCCGGCGGTACATCAAAGGGACGCTCGAGTCAGCTACCTCACACCACTGCGTTGCTAGGCTACGTACGGCAGGAACAAAGGTCGTCCAGACAGTTCGAGCCGGTCTTTTACGAAATTGATAGTCGCGCAGCAGCGTGTGTAAGGAGAGGTTGTTTGGCGAAAGCTTGTTCGCTTGGTTCGACCTTCAACTTACGTGACTTTGCACCAGCTATAACTCGCTTGTTTTCATTACACATTTTTGTGTGTTAAATAAGTGTGATTTTCTAGTAACGTAAAAATGTATATAGAACGAAAGAACACATTAGTACTAACGTTTGTGGATCGTGATGTGCCGAAACCGTCTCCATACGAACTACATGAATGGATTCACGATATATTCCGATTTGAAGAAGAGGAGCTGGAAATGATACAGATCAACAACTACACCCGGCAAATATACATCCAGTGTAAGGAAGCGCTGCGAGTAAAAAGGGCCATAGAGGACACAAACGGTGAGTCAATTTTTACCTATAGTAATGGACAAAGAAGTAAAGTAACAATAACATCGGCAGGTCTAGGGTTTCGTATTGTGAAATTATACCACTTACCCAAAGATTTAAACCAAGAAATTGTACGACAACATCTAGGAAACTACGGCACAGTACTAGCACTATCAATGGATACTTGGGGGCCCACGCTTCGATACAAAATCAGTAACGGAGTACGCACTGCAAAGATAGATTTAAAAAAGCATATTCCCTCATATATAGATATTGCCGGATATAAAAGCTTTATAAGCTATGAAGGTCAACCAATTACATGTGCGGTGTGTAGTGAAACAGGACATTTACGAAACAACTGTCCCAGACGGAGGGTAATCACGCAGACACCACGTCTAACAGACCCGCCCACATGGTCTAAACTAGTGCAGGGAGACTTCCCCATTAGACGGGTACCGGTGGATTTGCCACAAGACACAGCTATGACCTCGGCAGAAATGACGACTACTGATAAAGAACAAGTAACTGCAGCTCAGTTTTCAGGAAAAGATACTGTGGACGAAACACAGAGGGAAACTGTAATCAATCCTGAACAGGCGGAAAATTTACTAATGGATGATGATGACGCACAAAGTGATGCCCCGATAACGAACTTTACCACTATTGCAATGGCAGAGGAACCCTCCGAGGTGACACCAGAAACTTCAAATATAACTTCAGAAACATGTGCATTCGCTCCAATAACGACAGATATGGAAGTAGTGCCCACAATTTCCAATAATAGTAGAAACCGCGACCCACGCGTGAAAAAGAGACGTACGGAGAGTAGCAAGGGTAACCGAAAGAAAGAAAAAACTGAAGAATCATTCGAAAATGACCCGGGTACTCCCACACCGCTATCATAATGCCTGATGTTTCTTCTTGGCTGTTCCTATTCTACCTCATCTACTTAATCTGCATGACTTATACCCGTATTTATGCCACCTTAAATGTCAATGGTATACGCAGTACTGCTAAACAACAACTTCTCAATAATTTCATTTTCAGCCATGATATTGACATCCTACTCCTGCAAGAGGTGAACACCGATAATTTAAACTTCCTTGGTCCTCAGTATAACTACATTTGCAATGTAGGCATTGACAATAGGGGCACAGCAATAATATACAGATCGACTTTGAGAATTACCCATCATGAGGAACATCCTAGTGGACGCATTTTAGCCATGGTAATAGACAATGACATCTTAGTGGTGAATGTGTACTTGCCATCTGGCTCCAATAAACGACGAGACCGTGAATCTCTCATTGCAGATGATATGCCATATTTCTTTCGTCACAGCTATAATTACTTGTTGGTGGGTGGTGACTTTAACTGCGTGTTACATGCCAAGGACCAACGAGGAACTTATAATCCGTCACCAGCACTACAGCGCCTGTCTTCGGAATTGCAGTTAACTGACACTTGGGAATATCTACATGGAAATGAAGTTCGCTACACTTTCTGTCGTGCTACCTCCGCTTCACGAATTGATAGGATGTATGTTAATGGCCTTCATCGAACCAACATCCGGAATGCCCTTGTTGTACCTGCCGCAATAAGCGACCATCATGCCGTAATTGTGAAGATGACAGCATCCACTCCTTTACCCATCCTTGGTAGAAGCTACTGGAAATTAAATAATGCTCTATTATATTATGAGGACGTACAACAACAGTTTCGTGAAACTTGGGAAAGCCTTAACGTACGAGCGTCCAGGTCTTGCTACCAGGAGCTTCAACAGTGGCTTTTGATTTATAAACCAGCGATACAGTCCTTCTTCAAATGTGTTGGTAAGGCTAAGGCTGCCGAACGAGCTAATAGCCAACACTATTATTACGCCCTGTTACATGATTTAACTAATCAACAGAGCACCGGCAACGACGTCAGTGGCAGGATAACTGCGATAAAATTAAAAATTCGTAAAATTCAGGAGTCCATTTTAGATGGTATACGGGTGCGTTCTCGTGCCCTCTCAATTACTGATGATGAACGTGCTGCTTTGTACCATGTAGCTTCGGAGAAGAAACGACACCAACGTAAATTCATATGTGATATTTCCACTACCAATGCTACTCTCCTACGCACAACGCCTGAAATTCTCCGAGGGGCAGAGGAACACTTCAGACAGCAATATGGTGAACATCCTACTCTTGATTCCTCAAAAAGAGTACTTTTTGAGGCTATCAATAAAACTGTGAATCCTACTGATAAGGATGAATTGGACGCACCTATCACCATGGATGAACTTCGGGACGTGATTTTTAAAGCCAGCAACAATTCTGCACCAGGACCAGATGGTATTAGCTATACTTTTTACAAAGTATTTTGGACGATCATTAAAGACCGTCTGCTACAACTGATGAACGCCACTTTTGCCATGAGCGACCACTTGTCAGGGTTTAATGAAGGAATTGTAATTTTAATTCCAAAATGTATAAAACCACACCATTTTAACAGCTTTAGGCCGATAACACTACTGAATACTGATTTTAAAATTTTTACAAAGATTTTAGCCAACAGATTGCGTAAAGTACTGCCAGCCTTGATTGGACCGGAACAAACTTGTGGACTTCCAGACAGGAAAATCTCGCACAATTTGATACAATTAAGGGATGCTGTGGTATATCTCGAGGAACATCCTGAGGAAGAAGCGGCCTTGTTGTCATTGGACCTCGAGAGAGCATTCGACAATATTGACCATAATTACATTTTTGGTGTCTTGCAGCACATGGGTATTTCTGATCCTATCCTACAAACCATTAAACTAGTGTACAAGTCTGCATACTCCAGAATCCATATCAATGGATATTTTACTAGGCCAATACCCATTTTGAGTGGTATACGACAAGGTTGCCCATTATCAATGTTATTGTTTACAGTTTGCACCGAACCTCTGGTGCGATTGATGAAGAAACACTTATTTTCACCTACAGTGCCGACAAAACTGCTCACCATAAAGACTTATGCCGATGACATGACTCTGCTACTCCGCTACCATCATCAAGTTTTCCTACTGCCGCACATATTACAGTTTCATGAACAGGCATCTTGCGCGAAGATTAATTATCAGAAGTCCTCATTGATACCTTTTGGGACCTGGCCTCGGACGTTAACGGTGGATGATGTGCCCATTAAAGACCACGTCACTATTCTAGGCCTCCAAATCACCACGAACGTCATAGAAATGGTAAACATAAATTGGACATCTTTACTCAATCGCATCCGTTACTCCCTACAGCGCAACTTGAGTAGAAACCTTAACATTCTCCAGAGAGTTTGGTATGTTAACCTCATGGGATTATCCAAGATTTGGTATTTGGCCCAAATTCTGCCCATCCCGTTAGAGATATCCCAGCGCATCGAGCTGGCAGTGTCATATTATTTGTGGAATGGACATGTATATAAAGTGGCAAAATCTCAGCTGTGGCGTCCCATCATGAATGGAGGCCTAGGACTCATTAAGGTCTCCGAAAAATGTTCAGCACTGTTAATTAGAACTTCTTTACAGATGGGACAATTCAAGGACAACAAACAACTTCACTCCAGCACTGGAACATTAATGAACCATGCCATTTATCGCCGGATGGTGAAATGTATTACCACTTTACCTGCGAATTTCGTCTCTGGGGATCCAATTCCAACTACAAAGATCCTCTACCGTCATCTGCTGTTACGTATTCCTTCTACTCCCACAATAGAGGTTAAATATCCCAATATTCCTTGGAAGAATGTCTGGAGAGTTTTTCGCTACGCTGATATCCCGACGGACTGGAAGGCCTCTGCCTACAAGATGCTCAATGCCATAGTACCCACAGCAGAAAAACAATATCGCCACAACATCTGCAATTCACCGCATTGTTCTCGATGCCACAACCTTGACACCCTTCAACACCGTCTTACAACGTGCATTCCCGAAACTTGGCAGTGGATACAAAATAAAATCCGCTGCATTACCAGGGCAGATAACCCAAATACCATTCGCAGGGCAATCCTGCAGCTAGATATCCAGGTGAAAAAACACGTCTTTGCCCAAATATGGCTTATCATGGGCTATATCCATTATATGTTGCAGGATCCATCTCCTAGTGTCCGTGGCCTGGAGAGATTTTTAACAGAACATAGGACGCGCCTCAAAAGGAAAAAACGTGACTTTCTCTTGATGCTTCACCCTAACATAGATGTCCTTTCTGTGTAAAGGATTATGCCAGCTGGATGGAGATATCACCATCTCGGAAGTGTCATCGCCCAGTTGCCAGATGAAACCAAATGGAGGACCAGCAAAGGATTATGCCAGCTGGATGGAGATATCACCATCTCGGAAGTGTCATCGCCCAGTTGCCAGATGAAACCAAATGGAGGACCAGCAAAGGTAACTTACATCATGCAATGAACTTCTGTGTAAAGGAGTGTGCCAGCTGGATGGAGGTATCACCATCTCGGAAGTGTCATCGCCCAGTTGCCAGATGAAACCAAATGGAGGACCAGCAAAGGTAACTGACCTCATACAATGAACAGCAATATGCTTTACCAAATGAAAGAACATTACAAAATGCAGAAATGGTTTAGTATTGTACACCCGATTGTAATTGCAATGTATTGCTTCTTTTATCTAATTTAAATAAATAGAAAAAAAAAAAAAAAAAAAAAGAAAGGCTTCGAGAAGCGAGTTCCAGAGAAGTCGCCGGCACCTAATTCTCAGCTAGATATAAGCGACCGTCTCTGCTGGAGTGTTGAGAGAGTTGTGAGTGAGTAGAACTGTCAGATCGAGGTGCGGACAGTGAGAAGTATTTGTGTCAAGTTACGATAGACAGAACAGCTGTGAGCTGCAAGGTCACCACGAGTTGTAAATTCTGTTAACGATAAAATAGATAACTGTGTTTTGCGATTTAGTTTAAAGGAAGAAATTAAGTGCATTGAAAGTAACCGGACTTGTCATTTGTCACACTACTATTATTCTTGGTTCGAGTAGGTGTCTATGGTTTGCCGTTACATAGTTACCTTTCTGCTTAGTTCAAACATTATGGTGAAATGATCCTGGAGGTCCAACAAAGATATTATTAAAATGCTTAATATCGCCTTATTTTCTATATTAGAATTGGGGGCTGAAAAGTTAATAAGATTTTAGTAAAACTTATTTCCTGAATTTGTCTCACATTTAATGTTTTCAAAGTAAAATGCAGATTAGTTAAATAGTTGTTCAGTGTTTAAGTAACTTACACGATTTTAATACAAAACATGTGATATTCATATATACTTATATTTACTATTAACATGTAGGTAACTCTAAAATTAACTTCTGTTATCAATTGAAAATGAAATATAGGTAATGTATATAACTTGTTTAAGACTGTCAGTATAAAAACCATTATTTTAAACTGGTACATACATGGTAAATCTTTCAAATATTTGGTAACAAGGATGCAAATTTCTTATAAAGCAATATAGTACGTCTAGAAATCGAGCTTTTCCACATATTTTGAAGCTCCAAATATTACAATACAAAGCTCTGAGCTACAGTTTCTCGGTAACATAGCCGGTACTTATTTGATCTGAAGCCGTTTATGGTCAATATATTTGATTCCTTTAAAAACAATGAAAAATAAAAATAAAATAAAAGAATGATCTCTTAACATTGTTAGCATGCATAGGGTACCTGTAAATAGAGAAAATAGTGTGACTGTTACACATAAGATATTTTTAACAAAGCAACTTTAGTAGCTCCACCTCGAAAGGTCGCTAAGTCTGCAATTCATCCATTTACCTGAATGTGCCCCCGAAAATTCAAGTTCAAATGAAAATTGCTGAGTAGTAAGTTCTGCTTAAAAGTTGCTACTTGTTATAAACTGCTGTTTGCAGATGCTTCCTAAATTATACCTACCAAGCATATTTCCCTGTCAGTGAATGAGGAATATCTGCGCTCTTAACTTGTTCAATTTGTTAACTCATCTGTATATTGTAGCAAAACGATGTCGGACACGGCCCATTTATGATAGCGTATTATGAACTTGAAGAGTGATGCGCTGACGTGAAATGAGCAGCAAACCTCATCCCCCTCCCCCTCAATAAACTTATAGAGTCCCAGCGTATCCCTTTGGGACGCTTCCAACGGCTAATTTCAGATGGAACAAATCCCTGCTTCCCCCACACCTCTGTTCCTCTAATTGTATGTGAGGAACCCAAGAATAACTCTTTTCTTTTCCACTCACGAACAATACTCTGAACGCATCATCACGATAAGTTTTTTAAACGCGCCCAGGCACGTGTAAACAATAAGATGTCGGCATCCAGAAAGCACGCTGCTGCCAACATCAATATTTTACAGCGTGCTTTTACGTATATTTAATCTTTGAAGTGAGATTTTCAGACGTTGTTTCTTATAGCATTTAAACGCTCTCAACTAAGCATTAACATCTGTCAATAAAAGTAAAATAACGAGAATTCGAATTCAATTACAGCAATTCTATTTATGGATCAACAATTGCAGAAGTATGAGACATTAGCTACCTGGTATCTCAATATGATGTAGAGAATAGGTCTAGAAAACTGCTGGTCTTAACAGCAACAGTATGCCACAGAAAGCAGTGAACGCAGCTGTATTAGTCAGTTGTTTTTGACATTATGAGTAGGTGCCTATTGTATAGTAACTCCTATTACGGCAGGAATAAATATTGGAGGTCCCAGTGAACAGATAATACGAGAATGAATGAATGAATGAATGAATGAATGAATGAATGAATGAATAAATAAATAAATACATACATACATATTAATATGCTTTCATAGGAAGTGTTTTAAGATAGGTGCAATTTCTTAAAATCGCATATTGCCCAATAGTAATGTACACAACAAAATGCAGTTACGGTCTTATAATTTCGCATATTTTTCCTCCCTGAATAGTGCCTTGCTCTACTGTTTACCTATGAAGGAAATCTATGTTGAGACAGTATTGGATACCTTCCAACAATTTGATATCAAGATTTCACCAGAGATGCACCTTTGAGATCCTTGAACCCCGCCCCCCCCCCCACAAAAAAAAAAACGCTTTTGGAATAAGGTTCACTCGCGCCTGTCTAGGCAAAACGCGAAGTCCGTTAATTAGCTAATTGTATTATTGTTTTAATGTACCAAAAGCGGATCCAAGGCCATATATTACGATTCCAGATGTTTGAGATATTTGCTTGATGAAGATAATGTATAGCTGGAATTTTCTGTGAGTAGTCCCTTCATTCTTATTGAATATCATATAACTTAGAAACTATAATAGGTTGAAAAGTCTTGCTACATAAGAAATGCAGAGCTCATTAAAATATAATTTGTGTCAAACTTCTACCATTACTAGCCTTTCCGAAATATTTGTTGTTTTCCCAGGTTGAACTGTAATGCTGGATCTATAAATATGAGATTCTGGTTTTCTGTCTTTCTGTTCTGTTTAGTATTCACATTGTGCACGCAGCCAAGTCCATAACTAGTTTTTTATATCTATGTATATGCAAACACCAATTAGAGCGAACAACATGTGAATCGAAGAATCACTCCCTATGCGAAAAATATAATATAAAAGCGATACATTGTGCGACTTTGTTATGGGATGGGAATGTCATGTGAGTGCCCACTACTTTTTTCTCAAGTTTGGTCATTCTGTTCTTTTTCCTTTGTTCTTAATTTTCTTCAAAAGATAGCCAGAGCTGCACAATCAGATTTTTCTCCATTATTGATTTATTGATACGCTATTCTGGCTGTCACATTATTTTGTATTTCTGTAGCTCCAATATAATGGCTTTGCCAGGAATCCAGCACAATTTAAGTCGCATTGACAGTGATTTACAATGGTTTGACCCAAGGGCACGGAGTTGTAAATCAAGTCAAGTTACTTTAGCACCCATTGGGTCCATCTGTTTTGCACAAGCTGCCAAATTTTCTGTGGGAGGAAACAATGAGGGATGCATACATTTTCCTTTGGGAAGTCCTAGAGCAAAATCTACATACTCAAACGTGGAGCACCTAGGTTTATTTTTTCTACAGAACTCGCTTTGTGAGACGAAACAGTAGATAATACAAGCAATAGAGTTCTTTAATGCTGCTCTCAATAATAGTATTCATTTATTGACAGACGCATGTATGAATCACGATTATACTGAATGCATGTGACTAGGTATTATTTTAATGAGTGAAACTCCATTTATAGCCATGAGCTTTGTGCAATAAGCTTAATATTATGCATGTTTATACAGGTGGACCAAAAATCAGATTATAGTGGTAACATTTATATTTTAGTTTTTCCATATTTCTGACATTAATACAAGGCAAAAATGTGTAAGACATTTGATTTCTTTTAGCGCACGATTACACCCTTAGACTTTTCCTGTGGGGACCTTAAAGACCTTGGTGTACAGTCCAGTGCACGGGAACGTGCCGATGCTTTTGGTTTGTTTTTCTTCATTTAATGATTGCGGAATCACCTTCCACACCACCAGTCCTGGGTGAAACATCTCTTATTGTGTGAATTCAAGTCCGACACAAGTGCATTAGCCTATGAACAAAGGTAAGGCCTAGTTGAGTGGCGAAAGGGGAGGAGTATGGAGACATTTCACCTGAGTGGCTAGAAGGCATGCTTCATAGCAATGGTCCACACCAACCCTGAATGTGACCCTCTCGTGTTGGTTTTATGTCAAAAGTCTGGTACTCAAACATTAACCTATGAACACAGGTCGGTTTCAAACTCAGGAGTGAAGGAAAAGGGTGGGGGGAATAACACAAACATTAAGGGGAGCGCTAGAACCAGATAAGGTTGGGTCGTGGCAGAGGCAGTTTAGTAGTTCCTTACCAACAAAACCACTGCGCATTATATCGGCAAGATTGCATGCACTCGAACATACGCCGAAAAGATTAACATGAATCCCCTCTCAAAAGGGTTACGACTCTAAAAAATTACTTCCACCACACTAGTAGACTAGGAGAGCCGAATTAAAGCTTGTTGTCAAGCAATCGGTTCGAACATTGAACACATTGTGAAGTTCCCATGTAACCTGACTTTTGGTAAACGCTGTATTAATGATTACTGTTTAAGGGGTTGCTACAGAGAAAGAAACCTGCAGTGGCAAATTCCATTTTGGTAATGATGAAGCCTCAACAGTGCAAATCCATTTTATACAATGAGGCGAGTACTGAATAAGCAATAGAAGCATTAATGAAACACAATAAACCAGTCTTCTTATTCTATTCAATTTATTTAATTGTCATATTTCAAATGCTGCAATAGTCTTTCATAAGCGCAAATAACTAGAAGCAATGCACATCGGGGGCGGCTAGCTTCCATTGTTTGAACCAAGCAGTGACGTAGCAATTGCAGATAATTGTGACTCCTCCATTTTGGTTGTATTACACCAAAAGCGTCCAAGTATTTTAATCAAAATCGTTAGACCAATTTTTGAGAAAATCAAAATTTTAAAAATATGTTCCATATAAAGGGTACTGTGTAAGCGATACAGAAAGTAAAAAATGAACAGATTGGTTGTGTAACAAATTGTTAATATGTTTGTGCAGAACTTAATGAGATAACAAATGGATGCATTCCATTGCAAAGTTGTGTTTAGTATTTTGATCAATGTCATCTATATGCGTGAGACAGTAAGAGCTAGATCTACTGTTCGCATCTCTATCTAAAATATGCAGGTATGAAGGAACAAGCAGGCTTTTTTCCAAGAATGCACTGTTGCATAGATTTGAGCGTGAGAGGTATCGGAAAACTTCGTGGGTGGCTCTCTTGTCGTACATTGAATATAAATTGTCAGTTGTAGGAGGGAAAAAAAAAAAAAAAAAAAAAAAAAAAAAAAAAAAAAAAAAAAAAAAAAAAAAAAAAAAAAAAAACTAAGTGACATGAATGTTTCCAATCTGTCACATACCTACATGCTATAACAACGATAAAATGTCTTTTGCATAACCGTGTATTTTCTAATCTTCCCGATGATATTTACCTCTTCTTTAACGGATTATTCTCCTTTTTGAAGGACTTACGCTCTAAGGATTACAAGTCGATAGCATATTCAGGATGGGTGACCAGCCCAATGCCTGATATGGCGGTGAAGAAGAAGGAAGTAAACTGTAGTGGTGAAAGGGATGATAAGAAGATTAGCACAACAATTTATTGAACCCAGCATTCTTCTAGCGACCGAGGAAAATCACGAAAAAGCCATCGGTCAGGTTAGTCGGGCCCGGGGGTTTGAACTCGGGATCTCCCTTATGCGTCTCGCACACGTTACCGAGGCGCCATCTCACTCGGTCGATGATATTTACGCAGAAGGAATTTAGAATCCTAACACATGAATTTGTTTCCTACATACTTTTGGGGCTCTCATAACAGACAATATAGACTAGGGACGGGAAGTAAAATATATTTGAAGCCTTAATTTACACTTTGTTAATAATCAGTAATACCAAATTACAGTGAATAGCACACTTTCAACAGAATAACTAACGTTATTTCAAATAATATTGAAAATCAATTAAGTGTAAATAAAGCTGAATGAACCTAATGAACATAGCTAATTCTAGGTTTTTCAGGAGTCAATGATGCGTATCCAAACTTCCATGCCTCTTCAATATTTGTATCTCCCAAATCCACGTCTCAGACTTCAAATTCTTCCTGAGTTAGTGAATCTCTATTATTCTTCTCAAACAACCCGCTTAGAGTAACTGATCGGGAACATACGAGCAGTTGAGCACACACGTAAGTGCCTATCTAGAGTTCAGATAGTCTGCCCTTTCAGGTAAGTTAGTGGAGAAGCTTGTTTTTAAAGTTTCATTGTGCAGCATGGGGGTGGCGGGGGTCAGTCGCACCGGCTCCCCCGACCGTAAGGCTACTTGACATTTTAGGGTCGTTACCTTTTCATCAGTATAGCTACTGAATTGGCATCACGAGGCTGAGTGCACCCCGGACCAGACCTGACAGCGGAGAAAAATCCCTACGCTAGTACCGGGAATCAAACCCAGGTCCCCCGAGCCAGAGGCGGGCGCGCTAACACTGCGCAGCGGGGGTGTTTTTATAAATAAATGGAAGGGCAATTAGTCATAGAAAACGCAAAATCAGTGACGAGTTCTCACAGAAAGTAACAATAATAATAATAATAATAATAATAATAATAATAATAATAATAATAATAATAATAATAATAATAATAATAATAATAATAATAATAATAATAATAATAATAATAATAATAATAATAATAACAACAACAACAACAACAATAATAATAACAACAACAACAACAACAACAACAATAATAATAATAATAATAATAATAATAATAATAGTAATAATAATAATAATAAACAATAATAATAACAGCAACAATAATAAATATTAATTTTGGGCTGCGATAACAGATCATCTCCACGCGGTGTGTTCCGGATACAGTAGGTATACTTTAAATTCGCATAGTTGGCTAAGAGACCGCCTCCGTAGGTGCTTGCCTCTGGCGCGGAGGACCCGGGTTCGATCTCCGGTACCAACATGGGGATATTATTCCCTCTGGGAGGTCTGGCACGGGGTGCACTCAGCCTCATTAGTCCCGGGGGGACCAATTGAGGAGCTACTTGATGGAAAAGTAGCGACCCCAGGTCGTGAAGACCGCATAACTGGCCGGGAGGGATCGGGACGCTGACCACGTACCACCCTCCAGTACTACACCCCACCAATGACGCTTGTAGTGGGCCGAGGTGGGGGACGCAGCGGCTGGGCGGTAAGGCTTGGCTCTGCATGGGCTGTTGTGCCGGGGCTTAGTTTTAGTTGGCTAAGAATCTGTTAAAAGCATTCCTTCAACAAAATAGCCATTGACCGTGTACCTCCCTTAATTCCAGTGTCTGAGACCAGTTTTGTTGGTTGCTTGGTCCATGTGCTCAATCGCTACCGGTTTTGCCTTGTGCCCACTTGCTACGAATTCACGGTATCAACCATCAAACGTTTGACTCAAAGCTTTCTAAATTATAGCATCTTACTTAGTCACCATATTAGTAGTAGCTGCTTCTGTATCTTTTAGAAAATAAATTTCAATTCTCGTTCTTGTTTTACACAAATAAATGCATTAATTTAATTTTTATTTATGGACTCTCTTTAAGTGCTATGGTTCTTAAGAGTCCTGTTCTATATTGGGCGCGAGAGACTGCTTGATTTTACTTTGAGGCCTCTTTATCAGGCTTGAGGTTCTTTCACGTGCCGTAAATCTAAGGCACTTACGATGGGTAAGCTCATTAGAAATAACATCGCTTTTGTTATTAATAATTCATTTAGAATAATAAAGCACGCGATTTTGTAAAAAATAATACGTTTGTGAAATGCATAACAGAATCTTGGAAATAAGGACTGAACTTAGTCTCGTCTTTTCAAACTATTCCTCCCCTGTTTAATAATGCACTTCCCATATTTACATCATGATTACTTATTGCGAGCGTTATTTAATGATTCTACGCTCTTGTAACAAAAAGGAGAAAGCCAAAAACATAGGCATGTTTGCAACTGCACACTTTTCCATACGCTAAAAATAGCCGTTTCTCAATGAAGCAACTCATCATTGCGGTTCCATTGGAAAAGAAAGCGAAGTATTGATGACATTGCTAGAAAAACTGTATTGAATTTTGTGTAAATGCTATGCGTATAAAAATAGCCATTTCACTGTGAAATGATCCTGGAACATGAGCACTCAAGAGTTGTTGTCCAACATTTGTACCTTTAAAATTTTATGTTAATGCTGAATTTTCTTTTCTAGTAATAATATATTTTCACAAACGGTCTTAAGCTGCCCCACTATTGAATAAAGTGTTCAATTCGGATGAGTAACCATTGACATAAGCTCGAACAGAAGTTATAGATTATGCGATGGAGGGGGACACCTCGCGCTCTGCGACCTATGTGCTCTCATTAACTCAGGAGAATGTGTGTTTAAAAACACCAACAGTAAGTTTGTTGGCATAAATAAATAATTATCAGGAGAATGTCTTTGTCCTTGAACGCGCAATCGCGCTATGGAATTGGGACCTTCTTGGTACGATGTAAACAGAGCAACACCAGCAGTTCAAACTTACTGTCTACAAGGCAGTAGGACTGTTATGCGGTAACATAAGGCATTACTGATACTCTTTCGCGTAGTATTTATTCTACTGGGAAAGAAAGGATAAGTTGCTTTTGAAGCACAATGTAGAACATCAGTGTGAGAGGAAAAAACAACAGCGTGATATCTCAGGTCCGCTTGTACCAGCTTGTACCAGTCCTGACAAATACAGTATGCTATTGTGGCCATCACCCCCCAGGAGGAAGAGGTGAAGTGACAGGCTGCAGGCAGACAGGCCACAGAGACGCGCGGAAGTTCCTAACATTTCCAGGCCTGAAGGCCCGTCCCACTGTTGGAGCTACCTAGAGAGGACGATGGACTCGTTTAACAAGCAGCCCTCTAGTGTCCACGGGAAGCATTCTTTTCTTTGAGCAAGCATCCGCGCCAGGTGTCCGGCACCGCTCTACGTCACAAAATCTAGAAGTGCACCTGAAAGATGAGAAGGAAACGGAATGAAAGGGAAATGAAGGAAAGTAGATTGTGGAACATATGAAACAATTCCAGCATTCATCTATCTGGACCAAGGAAAAAGTGGATAAACCCATCGAATAAGTTACTATTGTATTTCCTCTACCCCAAGATTTTCAACTAGGTATACCATGAAAAGTGGCTTGGCTCCAGTTGTTGATGTTTATAACATTGAAGGAAAAAGTGATATTTTTGAACATCTTACGAGAAGGCTCTTCCGGAAAGATTGCTTAGTAGTTTGGTAGCTATAGTTAATTATTTCGGTAAAGTGGATTTGCATTTTGTGTTCAGTACATGCAGAGAGGTTATGATGGATTTGGGAAGAACGCTTTAAAAGAATGATTTGTTGAGATACCTTTGTGGAGAAGCCTCTGTCGCAGACTGTGCACTTGAAGGGCCGCTCCTTGGTGTGGCTGCGGTAGTGTATCTCTAGGGCTGAATTGCAGGCAAAAGTCTTGAAGCAGATGTTACACGTTGTGTTCCCTGGTCGCACTGTAAAAGACAAGTATCCTTTAAAAAACATTTTTCTGACAGTCAAGAATGGAGCATATTTTAATAAATTCACTTATGATATATAATCTAACAAAGGCTCACGTTATTGCGAAAAACATTGTGAGTGACTGGATTATCTATTACGAATAACATATATTTATTGCTAAATGACCTTAGAACTGTAGAAAATGAAATCCTCTTTTTAATAGTTGCATGGCAATCTCTTATATCTTTATCTCTTCCACTTCCTTTCCTCATTTAACTGTAAAATTCCATCCGTTGCACATAACGTTTTTGCGGAAAACGAAGCAGAAAAAGAAAGTTCTAAACACACACATAGTGACATCAGGGATCCATCTATTGGTGACAAAGTTTACTAGAGTAAATGTCTCCAGCCTCTCTGTCTTCTGAGCTATTTTCTGTTTGACCGTACTCCGGGGCAGACAGACACGGCTCGGGAGGGGCAGAAGGTCAGCGCACTTTTCGTCTCGCAATTGATTCAGTACAATGTTTAAAACATTTAAAGATGCGAATCATATCTAAATAATGATTTGCAACTCATTTATGAAGTTAAATTCAGTTCCGTATTCATTTTCACGTGAAAATAGAGAACCTAATGTTGTAAATGAGATTCTTTAATATCAGAATTAAGCTCCCTTGGAAAATTTACAGGAGGCAATCTCAAATTATGGGAACACAACACAAAACGGTCAGATTCAAGCTTCTACAAGCTTCTCGACAAGCTTCGAACAGCTAAGTCCTCCAACAACTTCCCTGTATATTAAAAGTAAAACAGGGATCAATTGGAAATCCAGAAAATCTGATTTTAACACAATCCAAAAATTTACAAATCATCTAAAAGCTAGGAAAACTGTCCGTGCTGAAAAGGAAAAGGCAGCAGCAGCGAAAGCCTCGAAAGTTAGAAGAAGCTTGCCTATGAGAAAGAGAATATTTACAAGAAATTCCAACAGTGTTACAAAGAAGGGGAGAACTAGGTGCTGTGTTCAGGACAAACGGACATTGTAACATGCTTCAACTAATTATTTTTTCTGTCCTTGTATTTATTTTCGAAGAATCAATGTTCAATTTGTTTAAATGAATGTTCAGGCTTCTGTTAAAAAACAATTTGTGGTTCTGCAGTAATTAGTATGGTCTTCATTTTGAAAAATGCCCTTAGCCGGTCCGTTTATCCCGCCTTTACCCTATAAGTGTACGTAAGCATTGAGAGTGCGGGTGATTCGCGTACCTATACAAGAGTACATCCAGCGTACTGTTACTAAGAGATAGAAATATAACAAGTTGATGTATCTTCTCCTGTACGCTCTGGATTCCGGAATTTGAATATTATACTCCAATGACGCTGTTCATTAATTTGAAAGTATGGTTTGAGGGGCGGATGCATTCGAATGTTTGTTTCTGCACCGTTCATGCCATTGTTACTATATCGAGTTTGATCAAAGAAGTTAAGAGCGGAAACACGTTTCACTGCGAATTTTAACATTGAAACCGGCAACTGAATTTGTGTTGGCAACACTGGCTTAAATGACTTAATTATCAGAAGGAAGCCGTTGATTATCGGGACCAGCAAATTATCCTTCGTTGCATAGACATCATTGTGTCCCACATGGACGTTTAATTGAAATTGTGTTAGTGCTTATATAAGTGTTCCATTCTTTGTAATTGTTCATAACAACACAATTTCGGTAAATACGCAAAAATATTCAGTGCTGGGAAAGTATTTAATCCGGAAGGGTTCTTTTAAAACAACACTATTTTGCAAACTTATTTATGGAACATTTTGCCAAGGGCAGTTTCTGCATGCGAACACAAGAACAAGTGAACATCTACAAAACTTTTGGATTAAATCACTTCTCGGTGCTAAACATTGCAAAACAGTATTTCCTGACTGGTTTGAAACTAGTAATGAAAAGTTGGCAGTACTTCAGCTCAGTACAGATATCTAACGTGTACCATTTTAAATTCTTGGGAACTGCCATTAAATTATTTCCTCTATATCAAATTTCAATTGCATTAACCGAAATACAATAAAGAGACCTTAAACGATAGTCAAATCTTTTAAGAGCTGGTCGCTATGTGATGGCTTCGAAATTACATTCTCTTTGCATGCCTTGAGGTTAACTGTGTGTTTTAACTAGATCTACTTTTTTGTGTAGTAACATTTTGTCTATTTCTTGCGGTTTACCAGTTATGCTGGGATGAAGATCACTTCTGAGGGCATTACCAAAACATTCACGATATACATTTCATTTTGCATGAAAATACCTTAAACATGGAATTTTAATAAAAATCGTTAGAGCATTTTTTCATAAACTCAAATATTCCGAAAAATGTTCCATGTAAAGGGTAGTCTGGAATGGGAATTTTTTCTTTAATATATTTCAGTCGCATTCTCGGAAGGTGCTGAACTAAAATACCACGTTTGGTATTTAACAGACTTTTCGTTTTAGTTATGCTGTTCACACACACGCACACGCACACGCGCACGCGCACCCGCACGCGCACACACAAATTCTATTTTTAATTCAGAAAGTCTCAAAACATGCATTTCCTATGAAATCTCGGTATCAAATTTTTCAGTGGAATGCAATATTTCTCGTACCTACTATGTGTTCGTAGTGCGGAAAGTAAACTTTTGGAAGAATAGTTTGTAGAAGCTATGTAAATGTAATCCTGGTCGAGAAGACCGCATAATTGGCCGCCGACCACGTCCCATCTCCAGTACTGTACGCCACTCATGACGCCTGTGATGGGCACGCAGCGGTCGGGTGGTAGGCCTTGGTCCAGATGGGCTGTTGAGCCACGGTGTTACCGAGTTACGTAAAGGTAATATCCGATATTTTCCGTCCATCACCATAGTATAGCAGAACAGTAAATTACTATGCATAATCACTAAATTCCAGTCATTAAGACCAAAACGCTCTCGAAGGATATAGTAAATAAAATAAATAAATAACACGAATTGAACTTCTGTGCTGGGTCTGCAAAGTTACCCAAAGAGTTGAATAACAGTTGCTCGAGTTGGAACATTTCCATGTCTAAAGAAAAACAAAGAAAGTAAGAGAGAAATGAAAAAGAAAAGAGAACCTTAAAGGACCTGTTCTGATGAGTGAAGTCACTCAGTTTAGTTTACAACATTCTGATGTTAGATTTTCTTCCTGTCTGTTAAGTACTCAGACTTCCTTCTACTTTTGAGTGCAACCACACACTTTGATCACAATTTAGCCACAATTTATTACCACATATCTCCTTTCAATTCAAATTTCTGATCTAAAGTAAAACACCACCACATTAAAAATCCTGATGCGTTACTTTCACATGACTTTCTCTGCACATTTTCATGTATTACTTTCTTTACCACGTACCTACTAGGTACATTCCACACAAAAATTTGATATCGGAATTTCACCAAAAATACATGTTTTGATGTCCTATGAGTAAAAACATTAGAAAATGGGCCATTGAACGGTAGGGAGCGCGCATGCGTATGTATACCTATATGTGAACAGCATAACTCAAAAAACGAAAAGTCAGTTAAGTACCAAACTTGGTATTTAAATGCAGTACCTTGCAAAGATGCGTCATGAAGAATTGCAAGAAAATCCCCCAAGTCAAAATACCCTTTGCATGAAATACTTTTAGAATGACTCTAACAATTTCGATTAAAACACCACATGTTAGAGATACTTCCATTACAAATAAAACGTGCCTACTAAATCCACTTTCTCCAGAAGAAATTGCGTTTAACTTTGTATACCTAACTGGTAAACGTTAATAAATGTACAAAACGCATTCCACAAGGAAGTAGCATATTTAGCGGGGCTACACAACTGTATTACGCCTGGTGTAAACAAGGCGCTGTGCCGTGTAGGACTTGACATGACTCATTTGTTTCGTCCATGGCTATACCTACAAGGAAATGTGTAATGAAACGATTTCTGGCGAGATGGCTCCGCAGTAACGTGTGAGATTTGCTTTGGGAGGGCCTGGGATGGATTCCTGTTGATTGCCCACTCTGACCTTTGGATTTTCCCTGGTCGATAGGCAAGCACTGGTGTGGTTTCTCATCTATCAAGATTTCCTTTTTATCATCTCCCTTCATTCCATTACCTTCTCATCTTTATGTGTGTTTCTAAGTTTCGTGGCTGAATACAAAATTTGATCGAAATCGTTAGAGCCGTTTTCAAGTTGCGCGGAATAAATAAATAAATATATATATATATACAAGAATTGCTCGTTTAAATATATAAGATACAGTGTATATTTTATTTTATTTAAATTGTTTATAATGTTTAATGTTTATTTTTTCTTTATTGCATAATCTGTAAACGATGAATATTTGCGTTATAATTGTTGAAATAGTTAATAGATTTAAAAATCTGGAATTTGGCCCTGGATTAAGAAATTAGGTGCCTGGGTTATATACATAATTTTATTTTATTTTCTCCAGAAATTTCCAGCAAAGGGGCGAGTCTTCGAGCCTGGAATGTTAGAGACTTCTGCGCATCCCTGTGCCCTATCTACTTGCAACCTGTAGGCTTCTGTGGTTCCTTCACTTCAGCCTTTCCTCCTGCAATGGTGTCCCCCTTCACTATATAACCTTAATCTTAGCATTGCCAAGCCTTATTTCATAACTTAGATTACTAAGGGGAGAGGGCTGTAATTTATGACCACTACTAGTAACAAAATGTCTGAGCAACTTTTAAAACAAATTTATTTTTAAAATGGGTATTATATCTTGTCAGGTTTATAAAGGTAATATTTAACACTGCTTAACTATTACTTTTTTACGTGAATCACATTAGATATTATGCCAATCCTTATTACGGAGCTTATACTACCAACGGAGGTTACTACCAGTGGTAACAAGATATCTCAGCAATTTTAAAACAAATTTACTTTAAAATTAAGTGTTATATCTCGTCATGTTTATAAAGGTACTAATATTAATATTAACTGTTTCTTTCTAATTTTTTTTTACACAACTCACATTATACAGACAGGGCAGTACTTTATGAGCACCTTGATGTTTCATTGTTTCTCAAAAAGACCAGCAATGGAACATTTTAAACAAATGCGCAGTTCAGTAGTAGAAACAGAGATTGACAATAACTATTAGCTGCATGCCGTTAATCAAAAAATTGTTAAAGTTTGAAAAATTACAGAAGGTGGGCATAAAGTACTCCCCCCTGGTAATGCGAGGGTTAACCCTAACCCTAAGAGTTTGTAAAAGAGAGATAGTTATAAATAATAGCAGAAAAAATCACGTAGACGTAAGACATTAGGTTCTTTTCGCTATAGTTCTTTTTTAGGTAAAGGATAGAAAAAGTAAAAGTCTGTCAAGCAAATCTATACGTAACCCCGAGGCCATTAATTACTGTAGTTAAATAACCACTATTATGCGAAACCAAGTACTGTACCTATCTTTAGTTTCCACGCGCCTTAGTATGAAAATGTTGCATAGGTAGCTACATGACGTATTTAGAGCTTAGAAGGAAATACGTGGAGTCAGAAGCTTCGTATTATTTTTGTTGATGCACAATGCAGGTTTGGTGCCAGACAGTTGATGAGGTGTTTGTTGGTGACATAGCATGTGCATGTAATGAAAATGCCGTACGTCACTCTTGATTTAGGACTCCTCTCTAACTCACATTTACCTACATCGATTTATGCATTCAAACTTGGCAGAAAAGAACGCAACAACTAGATATTAAGTAGATATTCTTACTTAATAGTGCACAGATCTTCAATTCTAAAAATCTGATGTGTTGCACTCACATGACTTTCTCAACAATTGCACAAACTATTCTTACAAACAGCTATTCCTCTGTCTATGTCATCTTAATCGAGATAAACATATGTAGAAATTATCTTATTGCTAATTTTCTTGTAGGTGCAAGGGGGATATGGGAATACAGTAGGCTTTGAGCGATAGTCAAATCTTTTAAATTTGGTACGCTATATGAAGACTTTGAAATTCAGTTCTCTTTGCAGGGCCAAAAGATAAAAAAGTGAATAACGACCTTCCATTTGAGAAAAGTCTAAATACTGCAAAACTCACACAAATAATAAGGAATATCTCCGAAATGGCTCACTCCAGAAAACAAATTCATTTGGACATAAATTGTGTGTTTTAACGAGATCGACATTTTTACAGTAAGATTTGGTCTCTTACGGTTTACCAGTTATGCAAAAGTCATTAAGAGTAAACAGGACTACACGGGCTATATACAGAAAATTCAAAATAATTTTAATCAAAGTCGTTAGAACCATCCTTGAGAAAATAAGTTCGAAAAATTCTCCATGTAAAGGGTAGTTTAGGGTGGAGGAATTTTCTTCAAGATCTTCGTGTCGCACCCTTGAAAGCTATTACACTTAAATACCAACTTAGGCTTTTAACCGACTTTTCATTTCTGAGATACGCTGTTCACACACACACACACACGCACACACACACACACACACACACACACACACACACACACACACACACACACACACAGGGGCCGTTTTCTAAAAATGCTTCTTTATACAGGGGGCCTCAAAACATATATTTCCGGTGAAATCGCAACATGGAACTTTTGGGTCGAATAGAATACTTCCCCTGCGTTGTAGAAAAAGAAAAATGTGTGTTTTATAATGTCCAATGTAAAACAGAAACCTGAAAACAAAAACTGCAACCTTTTAATGGTTTAATGTAGCGATGTCCAACGTTTGCGATGTTTGGCTTTACCTCCTTCCACTATACGTGGACTTTGCCACTCTTAACACACGATGTGTTGCAGTGGCGGGTTTGTTATATGTACTTTGCGATTGATTTACGAAAGCCCTTTGAAATCTTACGCGCTAAACATCTGTTCATTAGATGTTTGTTGCTGCTTACTATTTGGCAAAGCGACGAGGCGTATTGACCTTTGTGGTCGAGCGCTGCGATCGCTTCTTATCTTGTTTATTAGAAGAGCGAAATAACAGTAACTTGGCGTAAAGTCACTGAAAAAAATACAAATAGATGATCTCTCGCGCCTACCAATATATGAGACGTTGCTGTCCTGAAGATATGATTGCATCTGAACAGAATGTACGCACACTGTTTCGTCTTGTTTGTGCGATAAGCCCGTGTAAACAGTTGGGCAGTTCACATTCTTTCCGATACGCCTCATGCCTTTGCCAAGTAGTTCGTTTAAGAAGTATATATCAATATTTGGCGACAAAGTCGAAATGCATAGCCCTAGAAGATCCACCAAGTGTTCGTCGCGTAACCTATTGCGATACAGGCTTTAATATAGTTCGACTTGAAGAAAATCTGCTCGCAAATACTTATACATAGCGCAACACTCTAATACAACTATTCTTGCAAATTATGATTTCTCTATCTACTTCATTTTAATCGACATAACCATTTAAAGAAATCATCTAACTGCTAATTTTCTTATAGATGCAACGGGGATATGGGAGTACAGTAGGCTTTAAGCGATTGTAAAATGTTTTAAGAACTGGTTGCTATGCTATGCCTTTGAAATTCCGTTCTCTTTGCAAGGCCAAAAGGTTAAAAACAAGAACTAATAACCTATTCCTATTTGTGAAAAGTATACGTATTGGAAAATTCACACAAATAATAATGAGTATCTCGGAAATGTTCACTCAAGAAAGGAAAAAAATGGTGTTTTAACGAAATCCACATTTTTTATTTAGTAAGACTTGATCTGTCTCTTACTGTTCACCATTTATGCAAAAATCATCCAGAATGAACAGGTCTTCCGAGGACATTCCCAGAAAATTCAAGTTTGAGATAGAAACTGCCATGGAATGGCCTGTTTGTGTCCGTCACTGGATACTGACTGTCTTGTGTTTCTACACTTCACAGGCAAGAGCAGATTCATCTTCCGACTGAAAGACGAGATGGGGAAGTAGTGGTTAATTACTCAAGCGTCTCCAAAGAGTCAGGATTGGACATCGCTGGTTTAATGTGTATAGTCCCATTTAGTTACTTTGGTCATATCGGGTGGGTTGTCTTCAGAACCCAAAAATTCGATATCCAGAATTCACCAGAAATACATGTTTTGAAGGGGCCCTCCGGAAACAAACAAAAAAAACCATTTTTACTTTTTCTACCACATACCTAGTAGGTAAAGAAGCTATTGCATTCCACTCAAAAAGGTTCCCTGAATAACAGAAAAGATGGGGGAAGTGTCCATATGTATGTGTCTGAGAAAGGCATAACACAAAAACGAAATTTCCGATAAAAACCGACCTTTGTGTCTAGATTTAACATCTTCTAAATATTCGACAGGAAGATTTTAGGAAAGAGCGCCACACCATGTTACCATATATACATGGGAAATGTGTTATTTTTCATTTCTCAAATTGGCTTTAAAATATTTTGATTAAACTGTGCTTAACATATTTGCGTGATTAATAAAGCGAATATCTAGAATTTTCTATGGATGAGTTTTGTATAACCATAACAGACACAAAAATTTGCTGTAGCGCTAGCCATTTTGTTAAATATTCGATGCTCATCTTTAAGTTTTACGGGCTGAACTTTCCTGCGACATCTATAAAGCATCTTCCGCGATAAAAGAATAAAAAAATAAAAAAATTATTGTAACATAGGGTGAATAGAAGAATCATATTTTGTATGAATAATATACCTAGTACAAGGGCTTATGTGAAGTCATCGTCATCATCGTCATTATCATCAACGTGTAGCCTTTCAACATGTTAAGTCATATTGCGACGTTACCTGTAAATTCTTGTGACACACATGACTCGGTATGCCGAACAGATGTCCTTAGTTGCGTAGTCGCTTTTATGCCATTTAGTTTGCTGCTATTGATTTAATGGAAGGGTAGACTTTTGTGATCAGTATACTGTGGGCACACACATGCAGTCAGAGTGATATCGGCCAGGTGGCCTTAGTTGCATAGTCCTATACCTTTGTATACCTTTTGCTCTGCGGTTGAAGCGTTGAGGCTTGAATATCTAATCCATTCTTTACCTGAAAGTTACGAAAACATCCTAGTCAGATTGGCCGGTACATATACGGAATTTGAAACTCAATCTGCCGAAACGCGAGCTACATATAGATATTACGCCTGATCCATCTCGTTTATTCTGTATAACTTATCAGTGTTGCTTGTGGCCCATTCTTTAATGTTTTATGAAAACAGCTGATCGCCCACTGTTTTCATTAGAATTGGGTTATTGATACAAAGGGAAGAACTTCTTCCTGGAAATTCCCGAGGGAGAGGGTTCCAACCGAGGAGTGGTTAGAGGGTAGCAGGAAATGTTATTTTTAAAACGTTCAATTTATTTATATCCTGTCTACCTATAGCGTGTTAGAACCGATTTTCAGTTTCTATGTCCATAGCCAGGTATTAAATCTACATTTAATCCTCGAGGATGTTGCAGGACCTTTAACGACTTCTACTTGCGAAATAAATCCCTCCAAGTTTCAAGTAAAAATGCGTCCTAAAATAACATCCATGCAGAAATCTCATGAGTATTTATAGGAAAGATCAAGGTAGATTAAATGAAACGGAAAATTGCACTTTTTTCCTCCATTCTACACTGATTCACGGTGGGTATACTGTCTGTTCACCAGCTCATGGTCCTAGGGGAATGAAGGGGAGAGGAGAGACATTCCACGTAGTGTAACCCGAGTTTTGTAAACTTCCACGCAAACGTTGTTCTGTTGGTTACGTTGCCAACTTACCTCTAATGTTATCTGCGCTATATTTACTCGCTGTTAATTTCTCTTAATTTCAGCCACGAAACCGTAAGTCACTAGTGTTATGTCGGAAGTAAAGAGAAAAGTCCGATGTGTTGCACTCACATGACTTTCTCTACTCTTGTACTAACCATTCTTACAAACTCTTATTTCTATATCTCCTTCTTGTTAGTTGAGATAAACATTTGCAGAAAATATCTTATTGCTTATTTCCTTGTAGGTACAAGGTAAATATGGGAATACAGTAGAGTTTGGGCGATAGTCAAATCTATTAAAGCTTTGAGATTCCGTTCTCTTTGCACGGTTAACATAAAAATGAATAACGATGTTCCATTTGACAGAAGTAGAAGTTCTCCATAACTTACACAAATAACAAGGCATATCTCCGAAATGGTTCACTCTACAAAAAATTATTGCGACATAAACTGTATATTTTAGCAAGGTCTACATTTTTGTATAGTAAGATTTGGTCTGTCTCTTACGGTTTGCCAGTTATGCAAAAGTCATCCAGAGTAAATAGGACTGCATGGGCTATAGCCAAAAAATTCAAGATATAAATCTCATTTGTTATAAATATATCTCAAATATATGGCATTTTAATCAAAATCGTTAGAGCCATTTTCAAGAAAATCTAAATTTTTGAAAAATTTTCCATGTAAAGGATAGTTTAAGGTGAAGTAATTTTCTTCAAGATCTTCGTGTCGTATGCTTGAAAGACATTAAACTTAAATCGACTTTTTGTTTTAGAGTTGTGCTGCCCGCAGACTGACACACACACACACACACACACACACACACACACACACACACACACACACACACACACACACACACACACACACACACACACACACACACACACACAGACGGACCTTTTTCTAAAAATGCTTTTTTTTATTCAGAGGGCCTAAAGCATACACCTATTTCCAGTGAAATCTCGACATTGAATTTTTAGGTGGAATACAATACTTCCTCTACTTTACTATACGTAGTAGAGAAAGTAAAAAGGAGTGTACAAGTAGCTAAACCCCAACCTAGGGGTACTGTGAAATCTGCTATGATATTGTGGTTGTAAAACAAAGGGGTTCAGAGTGACAGTATCATGCGTAAAACAGATCTTTATAGAATGATTGAAACAAATAAACCTAAAGAGGTTCTTAAAGCGGGTGCATGTTTGTTTCATTGGACCACACTCTCGTTTGCATGCCCTCCATACGTGTGTGATCTTAATCCCATAGAACTATCTTTGGCCAAAGTAAAATGAATATTAGTTGGGTTTATCTCTTTCGGGCTTTTAGGCTGTGGTCTAGAAGGTATTGAGTATACCGACGTTTCGTCAAGTGCTGCGCTTGGTATCTTCAGGGTAAGATAATCTGTTGTCTGCGGTGGTCAGAGTTTGAACTCTGTGTTCTAAAAGCCTGAAAGAGAAACCCAACTAATAGTCAGGACTCCGGCCATGAAAGCCTTAGCTTATACAGTAAAATGAATAGTTAAAGAAATGTAACAAGTGACAGGCCCGAGGCTGTGTCACTTGTGACCAAACCAGACAGAGGATTTTTGAAAAACAGAAAATGTAGAAAATGATCAGTGGGAGAAAAACGGAGTAGTTCAACACATCGTTTGCGTTTTATAAGCTATATATACTCAATGAACTGAAAATAACATATAAGCTCTGCTATTTTGAGCAAGTTCTTTGCTTTAATCTAGTGCAAATACACATTCCAAGGTTGGCAACATTATTGTAAGCGCAACTAGAAGCATGACTCCTGCTTCGCTGTAGTTAATGTATAAACTTAGGCTATCACGACCGGTGTCCTGACTATTAGCTAAAATGCCTTCTAGATCACGGCCTACAAGCCCGGAAGAGAAAAACTTAGCTAATAGTGAAACTATAGTTATTCAAATTCTAAGGACCACAAAATTATTCACTAATTACCTCTATTCATTTACCTGATTATCTGTATTTATTTAGTATCACTATAACTAGTTCACAATGCAATGTCTTTAGGTGCTCTTGAAGGCAAGTTCTGATAAATTATAGTTTGTAGCATGTTGATTTGGAAAAATAGTTTCATTACACATTTCACTGTCGGTACAATCCATTGTAAACCCATTAAAACCCGGTTTTAACCCATAGTTAAAAACGGGTTGCGTTATACCGGCCTAGAAATGCCATTCTTTGTATGATCTCATTAGGGAGAAAAGAATGGTGACTTAGCAGTTCCAAAGCATTAAAAAAGTCAAAACAATAAGAATTAATATCTCGAAAATGTTTAGTCCCACAAACAGTAGGTATGTCAGAAACTGTGTGTTTTAAAGTGAGCTACATTTTTCCTGCAGGAAGCTGTTTTCGGTCTCTTTTTATCAGTTATAAGACAAAATTATATAAAATTGATTCCGAATGAACGAGGGGGGGGGGGGGTTAAGGGTCCGTCGACAACTAGGTCATTAGGGTCCGAATGAACAGAACTTCAAGCTATTCACAGACCTTTCAATAAGCCAGGCAAAAGTATTAAACAAATAATATTTTATTAAAAATTTCCGATAAAATAAGCACGAAACGCTTTCCATGCAAAGCATATTTTGGATCGTCATCTTGGAAATACTGAACTTAAAATACCAACACTTGTGTTTTGAGTTATGCTTTACTACACCCCCCCCCCTCTCTCTCTCTCTCTTACATACACATTTTCTCTAAAAATTATTTGTTTTACCTTCCTTTTTGAACCCAGGAGGCCTCTAAATACGCATTTCCATGAAACCCCGAACCTTTGAACTAGGTCATTAGGGTCCGTTAAGTGGTAGAGAATATAAACATTTAAGAAGAGAGTTTTGGTCATTGACTGATTGTCTGAAAGGGAGGTAATCTCGGAAAATAATAAGCGAGGCTTACAGGAGAATTTACTCGTTAAATAGGGCATATGGAAAACGTTGATGCAATTTGTAGGGAATTGCTTTTATTGTTCAATAACTGCAAACTAAAATATTAATACGAGCTCCATTCATCATACTTATAAAAGAACTTGTGATTTGCCATTAAGAGTTTTATATTTTGCCATTTGAACTCTCACGGTTCACCAAACAAAGCGCATAATTCAAAGCAAATGGTTTACAAAAAGGGCAAAAATATTACGCAGAGACTAAAAACATTTCTTTCTTTCCATGCATAATAAATCTTTGAGGCGTTAGGTACATGCACATTCCTTTGTCAACAATGGATGGGTAGGTTGAGAATGAAGATTCTAAGTTGTCTCGAAATGTGGACGTAAAAGTGAGGAAATATCTTTTTTGACGATGTTCTTTAATCCACTTCGCGCTCATGCTACCAAAGTGTGAATTTGGAATATCTGCACTCCGTGCGTTTTGTATTTTTTTAACCGCAGATTTAATATAATGAGTTTATTGATATGTATATTTATTGCTGCAGACATGCAATATAATCACATTTGATACTTGAATTTTACCTTTTTTTACATTTTACCGTTTACTTCCTGTATTTGTTAACATTTTTTACTTACGATTTAATTCATGCAGCATTTAAATATAACTCTTTCTGCACAAGCAGCCATCTCACCTTCAGTTGTTGACTGGCTTGATCAACACTACCACTTGGAGTAACATGCCTGCCTCTGATTTCCGAGGTCGTGGGTTCAAACCCGGCGGAGAGTGGTGGATTTTTTTCGGGCATAAAAATTCTTAGCATGACTTTCTTCGGAAGGGAAGTAAAGCCGTTGATCCCGTGTCGTAGGTTTACAGTACACACAAGCTTGATAAAGAGGCCTCTGAGCAAACTTTAACAGTCTTTCTCGCCCAATATAGAATGGGATGCTGAAAACTACAGCAGTTAAGAGCGTTCCAAATAAAAAAAAAAAAAAAAATCAACACTACCAGGCGTGACTAATTGATCAGCAGTTCGCAAACCCTAGCGCGGTCGATCTTGATAATGCTTTTGAACAGCTGATAGCTTTTTCTTTTTGTAGTGTTTAACGCCCGCTTTTACTACATACGGCACAGCAGGCGGTGACACTGATGATATATGGAATGAAGATAGAGCACCGGTGGAATGAGATGGCGGGGGAAACCGGAGAACTCAGAGGAAACCCGCCCCAGCGCTGCTTTGTCCACCACAAATCCCACGTGCGGTTGCCTGGGATCGAACCCGGGCCGCTTTGGTGAGAAGCGAATGGTCTAACCACTCGGCTATGGCGTGGCCACAGCTGATAGCTATTAATTTTATTTTCGCATAAGCATTTCTATTATTCACTATTGTCCAAAAATAGTACTAATACCTTGCGGGAATTCGGAAGCGACTTCTTCGTTCCGCAAAGATATACTTGCCGCTCTTGTATCACAATAGGGGCCCTAATGACCAAGTTGTCGACGGGCCCTTAAACCCAACACACTCACTCACTCACTGTATCACAATATATATTTCGCTATACTTTTACAAAATTAAAAAGTTCAATGTTCACGAGCAACCGGCGGGTTTGGAAGCGTTATAACAGAATTATTCTGCGGAAGGATTAATTAAGCATCCAAGGCCCGGGCTTAAAGAGGGTGGTGAATTTAACTGCATTAATGAGAGTATTAACGGCGTTTCACTTACTTTTGTAGGTATTTACTAGAAGTTGCTTAAGCCAGATTAATTATTTTAGAACTGTCTTCTGTGCCACTCATTATCTATTCTCCTCAATTTTGGAAAGTGTATAACACAGTGATATTCAATGTAAATTGTAGTGAGATTGGTCAAGACAAAGATTCTAACCTAATTCATTCCTAATTTTAGCCTCAATGTCATCACTGAGGCACGTCGTTTGGTGAAATAAACAATAGATCGTGCATAATTATTAATTCATTTAAAGAGAACTAGACCAAATCAACGGCAAAATGTACTGAGACTTGCAAGTGAGCCAACTTCATAGCTTTAAAAATATATGTTCTGAACGAATTATTAATACTGCAACTGCTCCGGTTGCGATTCTTTGCGTTCCATATGCTGATAAAATGTGCTCATTAGCAAGAAGTTCCTTTACAGCATGACTACTGGTAGGTTTATGCATCGTTGATTTGGTGGTCAGCGAACCGGAAATCCCAAAATGTAAAAATAGCCATGACGTGATTTACCGTTATATTCATACAATATGAACATTCAGGACACTTCACATAAAAAGAATGGGAAAAACCACACCAGGATGCTAAAGGAAAAGATAGGTGTTTTTGAATTATGTAACACTTGTAAGGATTTAAGTTAGCTGTTGGGTACTGTATGCTCCTTAGCAGATGCTTTTACGATAATTATGGTCTCAGAAACATACGTTGGTTTCGTACATAACCAAAGTTTAAATCACGTGACCAACCCTAGATGCACCAAATAATGGACGGTCAAAATATTTTAAATGGCTCACTGATAGCACAAGATCCGATATGGACCTATTCCTTAATGTAAACTCTTTCTCTTTCCTATCTAATACACACACACACACACACACACACGCACGCACGCACGCACGCACGCACACACACACACATACACACACAGATATATATATATTAATAACTCCATTTAGCATTTCAAGATTTGTGATTGATAAATAGTCCCCATGACCGCCTCCGTAGCGCAGTTGGTAGCGCGCTTGCCTCTGGCGCGGAGGACCCGGGTTCGATCCCCGGTACCAGTATGGGGATTTTATCCCCTCTGGGAGGTCTGGCACGGGGTGCACTCAGCCTCGTTAGGTCCCGGGGGGACCAATTGAGGAGCTACTTGATAGAGAAGTAGCGGCCCCAGGTCTAGAAGACCGCATAACCGGCCGGGAGGGCTCGGGGCGCTGACCACGTCCCACCCTCCAATACTGCACCTCACCAATGACGCCTGTAGTGGGCGGAGGTGGGGGACGCAGCGGCTGGGCGGTAGGCCTTGGCCCCTTGTCGCGCCGGGGTTTAGAAATAGTCCCCATCCTTGCAAATGAAAATAATACAAATCCAAAACTACTTGGGATTTTGTGATACATTTCAAGTATCCCTAATTTTATTTAGGAAGCCTTTCTGAAACTCGAGGTCTTTTTCTTAGGTTCATGTGCAGATTTGTCACCAAATACATTTGTGAGCAAACTTTTATGCCAATACTGTTATTGCGTTCCATAAGTGGATGCCCATCTTACTAATACACCTGTTTGTGCACATACAAATTACACCTAATATTGAGTAAGAGGCAAATAGAAACAGTTTAATTATTGACTCGTTTAACAGTTTTCCTCACAATTAAAACAATTACTTAACAAATTAAATTCTAATTATTTAACGAGGTGTTCAAAGTGCTCCCCGTGAGGGCAGCGACTAAATCGAAGCGTGAATTCTTGTCCATTTTCAGTCACTGATCATGGTCTTAACTCCTCCATGTTAGCAGGCCTCATAACAAAGATACTATTACCCCTAGCGCAACAGCCCTTCGTGGGCCAAGGCTTACCGCCCTGCTGCTGTGTCCCTCACCTCTGCCCACTACAGGCGTCAAGAGTGGGGTACAGAACTGGAGGGTGGGACGTAGTCAGCACCCCAAGCGCTCCCGACCGGTTATGCGGCCTTCGCGAGCTGGGGTCGTTTCTTCTTTATCAAGTAGCTCCTCATTTGGCCCCTCCGGGGCCTAACGAGGCTGAGTGCACCCTGTGCCAGACCTTCCAGGGGGGGGGGGAATCCCCACACCGGTACTGGGGATTGAACCCGGGTCCTCCGCGGAGAGGTAGGTGTGCTACGGCTGCGAAACGGAGGTGATCAACAAAGAGATCACATTTCAAATATCCCATAAAAGGTAATCATGTGGGGAGAAATCTGTTCCCATAGCAACCAAACATTTGCATGACACAAATAAAATTATCCATGCAACTAAATAAGACATTTCCTTTCAATAAAAGAAAAAGAAAAATAAAAAGAAAAGAAAAAGGTAATACAATACATTGCCATTTAATTTTGTTGTGATGAGTCACAACCTGTACAATTTTGTTTCCTTTTGTAAGAAATTAACTTGTAACTCATCTGATGCAACAATTAAAAGATGACATCACCAGAATCAGGGCCCTGCTCACAAGCATTAATTGTAAATACTGTTTTACTAGTTTATTCAGCGTGGTTCGCTTTCACACACAACCTAGTGGGTTGCTCTTGGGCATGCGCTCTATGCATTTGATGATGTGCCAGAGAGAAAGGGAATGCGGAGCGGAAGGACATTTAAATAGATTGATACGTGGCCTTTTGTTGTTGGCATGGATAATGATCATTGGACTTTTTCTTTGTTTAAGTCTCTGTTAATCCAAGGAATAATTCGACTGAACAGTCAAGCACGTATGTACGTCACTATGATGAAAAATTAATGTCTCAATGAAGAATTGTACTTCTTGGAATTAGATTTAGAACATCTCCTCTGGTATCGACCTGGGGCACTACTTTGGCGTTTGGGTGTTGAGGAACTTGCACTAGGTTGACATTCATAGCTTGTGGAAGTCAGGATGAATTACTTTTTAGACAGCTGGAACTACAATTCGAACTTTCAACACTAGACACACAAATTAAAATGTGTATTTTATATCAAAGCGCGATAACTAGAGAACATATCTTGGTTGGGTCATGGGAGAAATAGGTTGCCAGATATTGGAATATACGGTGACGTCAGAGCTCTGGTGTTCTCTGTAGTCCATTGTCGTGCACGACTTGTGGGGTCAACTTAAATGGTCATAGCGAAGCGAAACAGGTTCACGTTAATATTTAGTTGCTGTGTTTCTGAATTTAAATATATATGAGTGAAATACGACGAAAAATGTTTATATATAAACATATGTACACATATGTACATATGTGGTGATTGCTAAACCATTCAGAAACTTGTTGTTGTTAGCTAATGCTGGATTTCTGACAATGAAGTCATTAATCCTCTTGCTCTCCAATATTTTTCACTTGGTGCTGTTTTTATTGAAGAGATGTTTCCTGTTTGAGCGATGAGGCTCTTATTTCTCTCAGGGCGTGGTAACGGATGGAATGAAAAATCACACGATGTTTCTTCATCACAATGTAGTATTTTATTAACACTTTTTCTCTATTTTACATTTAAATAAATCCTCTTAGCACCATTTTAGATTACTTAAGTCTTTCCACTTTTTCAAAAAGTGGAACAAAAGCTTGATGAAAGTCTGGTAAACGTTCTACAATGTTCACACGCTACCAAAATACGCCTTTTCACCTTGAATATACAGACGCTAGTCCCGATTCTTTTAGTTGCGAGTCTATCATTCCGACTGCCACGTGTACATCCGCGCATGCGTTCATCCAATAGTTCCCGCATTGTTAGGGAAGCGATCCTTAGCCATTTTCCCCTCGCTTTCAACATCGAACACATATAATTCTTCCATTTATACATATATATTAAAATTAAATATGGAAATATTTATGACGTCTTTAAACAAACTTAATTGTTCGTAACAATGAACATTAGTAACACGTTTTCGTCATTTAACCAACTCATACCAACATCAAAAACAAATTACACTCTCAACAGATATTCACATAAACGATTTTCTTTTGGGGTCTTTTAATATTCTGTCTCACACTGATGAAACTTAATGGCTTTAATTTGAAGATAACTGATATGTTCTCAGTATGCGAGTTTCAGTTCTGAAATAATACCAAAATACCTTAGTTTCTTGTTACCTTTGCTAGCTGATTGACACAGATGTCTTCTCGTGGGGACTACCATAACAGTGATCATTACATTAAGTGCTTTTATAAAAACCCCAGTTAAATATTTAATTCAGAGCTTTGTTCGTTACTGATGTTAGCTGTGATATTTCTGTGGCTCTTTGACTAACATCTGCATAAGCAACAATGAATTTTCCAGAAACTTCAACTTTAGGTCACTAGACAGCACTCCAGCGTCCAGGATGTATGCAGAACCTTGTGGACAACCTTTAGTTATATTTCTTTCTACTGTAGATCAACATAGTGTATATTGCGCTTTCCTGTTTTTTAAACCATCTCTATAAACTCTTAACCCCTAACATGCTGACCTGTCATGGCATGTAATACATATTTAATAAATCGACTTGGTTTGATTAGTTTTTACATTTCACTATGTCTTTTTATACTTTTCATAGCGGTCACATCTGTTCACAATTCAAATCATCGTATGTACTTCAATTTATTGTAATGTGTTGTCCAGATAAGTAAATAAACAGACAAATAAATAAACAAATTTAGAAAACTGTATTTGAAAACTTAGTTGCCTGGGATCAATACAGTATTATTTTATTATTATTTTACAAATGTGTGTGCCACGCATGTTATTATTGATATGCTTTTTCATATTTTGTCTCATAGGATTCTTTTCGTTTATTTTATTGTTTCGAGATTTTAATTTTGTTTAAATATTTAAATTAAGTGAGCAAAGCTAAATAATATTGTGCGGGGTATTAGCTTTAATAGTACGTATTTATTTTTTGGTGGTACTAGGTTACTTGGACTATTTTATTTGTTTACCTTTCATTGTAACGAATATACTAATTCTATTGAGATTGATGCTTAGTTTTATTTCAATATAGATTGAATTATTATTTTAATATATTTAAGTATTACGGGGTGATTATTTTATCAAGGTCTATATGATAAACACCTCTAAGTTTTACTAAATGAGTGAGTCAGTTACCGTTAAGAATTGAATTAAATTCATTTAAGTGTGCTTATTTGAATTGAAAATGTTTTTTATTTTCATTAAACTATTTCTACTATGTTGTTTAAATAGAGCCAGAATTACCTATTATAGCCCCCTTTATTTTCTGATACATTTATTTACCAGACTACCCTTAAACCCAAATAAATTAAAAAGTCAATTCTTCGCAATATTTGTAGAAGTGAACTTTCTTCTTCAATATTTCTTAGGCTTAGCTGGTATACCTAAGCGATATTTAGATTGTCCGGACGCTTATACTTCATGAACTATATCACCATAGGATCAATAATCTCATTTATTGCTGCTATCATATTCATCTTTATTTTACGAGAATGCTAGTTTCATCACAAATAAGTCGTTACATTGAATGATCTCATATATATATATATATATATATATATATATATATATATATATATATATATATAATGAACCTCAGTTACTAAATAATTATTCTAATACGTCAGAATAGTGCACTGGATTTAACCTTTATACTTAGCAATTTGTTTAGAACCAATGTCTACGTAATTAACTTATGTTTAGAACAAAACACCCTTCATTTAATAGAACAACTCATATTTTCAAAGAAAGAATAGTAAATCATGACTGCCTTGGTTTGCTGGTTGGTAATCTAGTTTTCAAATCCAGAGGTCCCGGGTTCGATTCGCGGATGGAAAACTGGATTTTTTTCTTTAGCTAGGATTAATCCTAATGCTGATGTTTGATATTCAATACATACAATGGCTAGTTTTACTGTATTAGTCTCTTGAGTTTTTACTTTATAAACATTACTGTAAACAAGATAAACTAACAAACTATGTGAATTAGGGGTATTCCATGATAATTATCGTGTGTAATATATTTTCTTCATTGATTTGTCTTAAAGAAAATTCATTACTTGAAGTTTCTACAGGTAAATTCAGTATAGTTCGTAGCATTACTGTCATGGTATATTAGAAATATGATAACTATCCAGTGTAACAGTGTTGCATAAGGCAGTTAACTAACAACAAAGAACATAAGAAAATAAACATACCTGCAGGTCCGACAGCAAGTCCGATTGGGCTGAACGCTGTGGACGTGAGAACTGACGAGGTCAGTGAGGAAAGAGCCGATGTCATCAGAGGCGAGGACCCTGCAGCAATAGACGCTGGAGGAAGAAGACCAAAGCCGGGGAATAAGCTTGCTGGTGGAGGTGGTGGCGGAGGAGCTGGACTATGACATGGAGCGGATGCTCCCCTCGGCGTCAGGTCCAAGGCCCCTAGTGAGTTTGACTCTGAAGGTGCCGGGCTTGTGGCTAGCTGTTGCTGCTGCTGTTGCTGCTGCTGAGACGAGGGTGGTCGAGAGGTTGGAGGTCCAGAAGGTTGAGGCGACGGTGAAGCCTGAACTTCCGATTCGCTAGGACTTCCCATTGGCTGAACAGTTGGCGATTTGTCCCCGTTTATCGGCTGTACCGAACTCGGTTGCGCGGGAGAATTCTTCTCGTCCATGTCCTCCTCAGCGGAACGACTTAAACCCGATGCTGAAAGTTGAGACGCCATGGTGGTTATAGTTCTTACCTGATTTTCTAGAGCAGCCAAAGAGGTGGAGAAGGACGGTAATTGCTGTTGTGGTGTGTTGCTACCGCCACCGCCACTACTGTTTGTATTCTCATCTTCCATAAACTCACTTTTATCCTTGTCCCGATCCCGCTTGTCCTCAAAGTCCGGTTTCAAGCCGAGATGCAGTCCTGGTGGAGGTAGTGGTGAAACGCCAGGAAGTGGAAAACCTTGCGCAGCTGCCAGAAATGGACTCATTGAATTTGGTAAGGGAAAGGCGGCAGGAGGGGGGTACTCCTTGATTTCTGCGGCTTGGATTTGCTCCGGAGTAAGATCGGTTGGTTCACCTGTGTGTAATCGTATGTGTTGCTGCAAGACGAGCGCATTTGTGAACTTTTTATGACAAACAGGACACTGATGCAATACGCGCATGGGAGGCTTAGCACGATGGACGCCCATGTGTGTCTTGAGGTTGCCCTTTGTGGTAAAAGCCCTGCCACAGATTTTGCACTTGAAGGGCCTTTCTCCCGTGTGCGTCCGATAGTGCATTTGAAGCGCACTCTTACACGAGAGTACTCTATGGCAGATGACGCACTGATTTGGATCGGTGAGCTTGTGTTCAATGTTATCCACTAGCTGCTGTAACTTGGACGTTTCTGATGTCTTTGTCACTTCTATCAGACTTTCCCAAGAATTGTCGTTGCTCCCTGGTCTTGGAAGAAGATTAGTATAAATTGCAGGGTCTTTAGCGGGATCTACGTCGTTGGGTAATGATATGGGCCCCACCGGTGTGTGTAGTGTGTTCAAGCTGCCCGAAGATGTGCTACTGGGAGGAGACACTGCAGTATGAGGGAAAGGAATAGACGGGGGTAAGCGCTGTCCCACTGATGTAACAGACATACTTTTGCTGGAAAGATTTTCTGGTTGTTCTTGTAGACTATCCTCATTCTTATCCAAAGGACTTTCGGGTTCACCCATCAACATATCTTCATTGCTGTACTTACTGTCTAGGCTACATTCATCATATGGTGGAGGCGATGGGTGATATCTCTCCATTTCAGGAATTTCCATATCTGCGCCTTCTTGTTCCTGATCCGTTTCAGGTTCCTGCTTAGGGCTCTGTAACCTTCTTGAGGGCGAAGAACTCTCTTGATTGGACTCCGGTTCATTCTCTTCAGGTGGTTCTTTCTTATAACGCTGTTCTGGGGAATGTGATGGTTTACTGAGGTTTTCGGGTACTTCCTGAGTTCCAAAAAGAGCTGATACTGGATGTTGAAGAAGAGGTGGCTTGGGGAGAGGTGGAGGAGGAGCCGGTGGCTCATGAGGAGGCGGTCGATGAGGTGGAACCGGTGGTGGCTGATGCAAATGGGACATCAGCTCATGAGGCGGAGGTGGGGGCCGATATAGAGGTAATCCTGTCGGTGGGAAACCTGAACCGCTATTCCCAGCAGGATGAAAGGAATGATGAGGATGAGAAGAGTGATGTGGTGCAGGAGGAGGTGGTGGCGGATGATGAGGATGGTGATGGTGATGAGGAGGTAAACCAGCACCAGGAGACATGCTTTGATGCTGTCCTATCTGGGCAAGCAAGGGTGGGTGATACTTGTCCAAATGTTCTGGCACTGGGTTAGGATTCATTTTTATGTGCGGAAACTTGGCTGTGTGTCTCTGGAAATGAACCTTAAGGTTGCCTTTGGTAGTGAAACGGCTACCACAAACGTTGCACTTGAAGGGGCGCTCACCAGTGTGCGACCTGATATGTATCTGAAGAGCCGAATCACTCCCAAACACTTTTCCACAGTAGCGACAGCGATGTTTAAAAAAAGGTTCGTTTCTGCCGGACTTGGAATCGTAAGGTGATAGAGAGGATCCTGATTTTCCACCTCCTTTCCTGAAGGCTAGCTCATCAGCTAAGTTATTCGCGAGAAGTCCTTGGCTAGCGTTGTCCAAAACTTCCTGAGCACGTCGCTGTAGCATCTCTAATGTATTAGGCTCGTTCAGTGGCGGTGGATCAGGGTTTGTAATGATGGACGACGCGAGGGTGGAAGAGATCGAGCACATTGATAGCGGTGGAGGTGGAGGGGGTGGTGCTTGCACTGGGGATGTAGTCTTTGGGGGAAGTTGCTTACTGGCACTCACAGATGTTGATGATACCGCCACTACTGTCGAGGACGATGATGATGGTGGCGAAGATGACGTCGCAGCTGTCAATGCTGGTGTTAAACTACTGGATGTAGTTTGCTGCGTTGGAGGTAGTGATGTTGATTGTGTGGGTGGTATAGATTGTGATGCTGGTGGAGGTGAAGGTTCCTGTTTGATTGTCACGGGACTCGAAGGTCTCGTGTTCGGAGCTAAGGTCTTTGGAGGCTGTGGGGTTAGGACAGTGGCGGGCTGTTGAGGCGGTGGGGACACAGGACTGCCTTCCTTGGAACGTGTGATTTGCAGCTGCTGTTGGAGTTGCTGTATTAAAGATAACTGCATTACTTGCTGGTGCTGCAGCGTGAAGAGTGTAGACTGAAGAACTGCCAACTCTTGCAGCGCTGCAGCATTATCTGCATTGTTGGCCATAGCGGTGGCTGCAAATTGTGCTACGGCTACCTTGGTGTTCTGCAAGGCTTCCAGCGTCACGTGCCCTGGTGCTGCCGCCGGCACTGGAGGCAGGCTAAACGGAAAGCCCGTCAGTGGAGGTGAGTCGCCATCGTCCTGCTGGAGATCGCTGTCGTTGTTGTTTTCAACGTCTTGTCTTTGGCGCCGCACCTTTTCTCCGCCTTCACCCTCCTCGTCTTCTTCCTCTTCATCTTCTGCGGAGGACGGAAGAGCTCCACAGCATTCTTTTTTATGTTCGATATACTCAGAAAGGTCGAGAAACTCTCCCTGACAAATGCCACAAATATGTTCTTCTGTCGAAATGGATGGTCCTTCTGCTTCTCCTGTACCACCTGCTCCTCCTCCTCCTTCGTCTTCTGATCCCGAGGCTGAGCTCTCGCCTGCAACAAAAGAAAACAGAAATATTAGCTTTTTCTTTTAATACTTTTTTTTTCATACAACACAGGAGAGTAAGAAAGAACCAGAAAAAAAAGGAAAAGTCTGTATTTAGGTGTTAGCATTATTATTCAAATGATGGATTCAGTATACAGCATTATAGAACGTGAAGCAATTGGGATTATGTTTACAAGAACAGAATAGAGGTAGGCAAATCCCATAAATGACATCACTTGCGTTACGTAACATAAGTACATCCATAAGTTCTCAAAGCAGTCCCCACTAAAATACGTACAACGTGTTGCCAAGCTACGGTATGCATAGAATACGTCCCACCTCATAGGAACATGCCAATATTCTCTTATAAGTCTGTGCATTAGACATCATGACTAACGGTAGGGAGTCAGACAAATTTGTTGGCTGCCACTCCGCATGGCGATTGACTTGCTACTGTTTCTATTACCATGATCTCACATCACACTTACCTACATTTAATGGTGTGTGCATGCACTACTTACCACTTCTTCTACAGATCACAAAGTAGGTAGATTGATGTACTTCTATAAGGTAAAATTGATGTTGCATTCACATTACTTTCTCTACACTTCAACATTTATTTTTATATCTCTTTTACAAGACCGTTTTTATCATCAAGGCTTGCTTTTTCCTTATATACTTACTTCCTGCTAATCAACATAAACGCTTGTAGAGATGCTTCCATTACAAACTTCTTTGTAGGTACAAGGGGAAATACAGAAGGCTGAAGTATTAGTCAACTCTAAAGTAGGTCACTGTATGCTAGCTTTGACATTGAATACCTACTATTTGCATTTCATGAGAAACAAAAAACAAAACAAAAATGATGTTGTGGCACTTCAAAAGTATTGAGCACTTTCAATTAGCAGTTTGGAAATGGTTGCGAATCAACCTGTGAAAACATTTGAAAATTGCACATTTTGTACAATAGACATCCTAATGCTTTCAAAATCGCTGGGTATATAACTGTGCACACAATAAAATTACTTAAGTGCAGGGTAACATAGGCTTCCAATTGTTAAGCATAAAATAACCATTCTACCCTTAGAAAATAACTTCTTTCCTTCACAATCTTTGTTGTGTTATCATTCAAATTGTTCCTCGCAAACTTGTGCCAACTACGTACTTTGATAATGATTAGATGCGAATGCTTTGAGTCAATGTACGTTTTTATTGATGTTTTATTCACCTATCAGAATCTAACTTATCGGTAGTTTTAACACATGGTGCTCACAAAATAATAACTGATAGCTCCTCCTCCTCCTCTTCTTCTTCTTCTTCTTCTTCTTCTTCTTCTTCTTCTTCCTCTTCTTCTTCTTCCTCTTCTTCTTCCTCTTCTTCTTCCTCTTCTTCTTCTTCCTCTTCTTCTTTCCTCATGAATTAGACATTTCTATCTGTAGCAATCTACTTATCTCGTTCATGCCAACTTTCATTTGGTCTTCCAACATTTATTTTCCCTATTAGTTTATAATTATTATAATAGAATGTTAATCGGCCTCTATTCTTTCTTTTAATGTGACTTATCCACTTAGTCTTATATTCTTTAATTTTTTCATTCAAATTGTATGTATCTAATTCTTTTCTTACACCTTCAGTTCCTTTGTGGTGTGTTCTCTTATATCCTGCCACTGCTCTTGGAAACTTCCTTTCGTTTACTTCGAGTCTCCTTTTGTTTCGCTCTGTCATATTCCATGCTTCACTCCCATACAGTAATTTTGGCACTAACATTGCTTCATAAAATGTTAACATTGAATCCTTTCTTGCTTTGCTTTTCAAAGATCTTTTTATAATGCCATTAAAATAGTTAAAAACTTCCATTGTTTAATTGATCAATTTGTTTTTTTATATGACATATTACATCCTAATTACTGAAATTCGACCACCTGTTCCACATTCTTATCCTCTATAACAATTTTTGATCTTATACCTTATTTTCCTTTGAACGCCATCACTTTTGTTTTACTTAGGGAGATTGTCATGTTATATTCTTTTGCTATTTTATTCAGAGTACAAGTTGACTCTTGAAGATTTTATTCTGAATTAGATATAAAAATCTGGTCATCTGCAAATATTAAAGTTAATACATAGTCTTTTTTATTAAAATTGGGTAGAAGAGTATACTATTAATCTGCTCATAGTTCTTTTCTCCTATATTAATTTTATTTATCCCTATAAACTATGCTTCGATTCGATCTAGAAAGCCTATTCCTATACATTTTCCTGTTCACTATTGGCTGTTGGTAAAAACTAAAACTGGCGAGATTGGATATTTAAAATATAAAACAAATTGTACAAGATATAAGCCACATAATACAAGTTGCAACAGGTAAGCCACTTCGGTGATTGTACCTAAAGTACCAAAAAACTTCCCGTTCAATACTTATATTTATGTTTTGTTCAATTTAAATTAAATAGATAGTGATTTAGAGCGGGAAGTTTTGGTATGGCTATTAGATTCATACGCTGCATGTTTGATATTGGACAGTAACAGTTAGCAATGCCTCAGATATCGGCTAATAACGGTTGTTTGTCTGATAATATCTTTGCAAGGATGCGATTTCATCGGAATAAATCTCAGGTAATTATTGAATCGCAATAGTAACAGCATGAAGTGATTAACAGTCTACCTCATTGGTCTCGATTCTGGAGAAATTCTACCCTCTCAACACCCACGTCAGTTTCCATTCCTCCCAAAATAGCAGATTTCTCCAACCTTCAGCTGTGAAAATTGTTTCATCCAGGACACATTTAAACAGTGTTAATTCCCATATTCTTGAAAAATACGTCTTTATTGTGTTTTGATTTTAGCTTTCTCAGTTTTGAGGTTAACAATGTTCTCATTCCCAATGTTGGTAGCATTGGTTTGTATTCCATAACACATTCGATCACCGAGCAAAATACTCAGTGATAACGCCTAAGGCTCGCATTCGGGAGGTCTCAGATTCGATTCCATTCGGGCCGGCCATTCTAACTGTGATTTCTTTTCGTAGTTTCCGCAATTTCGGTAGGCGAATGCTGAGGTGGTTCCTCTTCTACTAAGAATTTCCTGTGCCCATCATTATCTACTTTTGTTCTGTTTCAGAGTAGAGGAACCAGGTAACGACGCGCGGTGTGTTGCGATAGGACATTACACATCACTGTGAAATGCATATTATCTGATAAAAATTGTATGGAAGTATTACCTATGGTTTTGAGAAAATGGAACGAAAATAAATTTTTCATACAAACTCACATGCATTACATGTTTACTCCAAAATCCCCCCACAAATATTACAACTAACAATGTCACTAAAACAACTTAATATATTAAAATTAGTTAATATCTATATGCTTCATCTTCATGAATCTTAATATATTTTTTCTGTGTTGTATAGCGTTCTTTTACACTCACTGGGAGGAGTTTCAACATTCTCACCAGAATTATTCACCTTGTTGCGTAATTACATTTTGTTGTATCACATGATATGTTCCATAATGTTGATTTCCTTTGTTTTCTCCCTTTTTAAACAAGCCTTTAGGCTTTGTCATTGTGAAAACAGCACAAAAAGGATGAACACAATGTAAAAATACACAAATATCTAAGAAATTATCACTTGTTTATATAACTAAAGACAATCTAACCAAACAAATCTGATGTCATATTGAATTCCAGACTAGCCAGCATATGAATCAGAATTACCTCTAAATTGTCTAAATTACCTCGATTGTTTATTCATTTAGTTTGTCATGATCTATTAGGTGATACAATGGTGGTTTGTCTTTAAACAACAAATAAGTATTAATTACTACCTACTTCTATACGATCTGTTAGTTTTATTTGTTGAATAGTCTACTAATCGATCGATGAAAACCGCTCGTGGGATTACGTCTAAAAATCTTGCATGTATCGATATCGATAAAGTATAAGCATGTACAGTAACGTAAGTGAAAATTATTTTTTATTTGGATATGCAATCCAATTGTACATTCGTCCTTGAGTTCCACTAAATCTCAGTGTTAAATTGTCATAAAAAGAAAGGTTCGTTGGGGGACGAGACTTGTGTTTCTTCATCACATCACAAGTGTGGAGACTCCCTCGTCAGCAAAGGTATGGAAGATGTTTCAGTAGCGTGCAGAAAGTTGGCTCTACAAACATTTTTAAGTTGTAAAGCACGTGCTGGTAGCAGCCCTAGGGGATCGCGTGCAATTACAGGTCTACGTATGGACAAAGTAAACAGACCGAGTGAGAAGGGAACAACTGTTTATTCTCCCCAGGTTAAATTTTGACAGCCTCGAGTTCTTGGTAGTCTACATAATATTTACATCTCGTATGCTGAGCCTTGGCGCCTTTCTATGTATACCTTGTTGTCTCACAAAACCAGGGTTTTCTCTATTTTGTTTACTTTTCACCGTTCCAAAGAAGAAAAACATATATCACTTGCTGTTAATGGATTTTTTAAAAAAAAGTTCCATCAGGGAAAAAATAACATTTAATTCATGCATTCTTCCTACGGGCCATAGTTATATACGCCGATATATGGATGGAAACGCGGGGAGGAAACCTTCAAAGTGAAGCATTTAAAAATGGGTGTAGATTGTTTTGTCTGTATTTTTTTATTTTTATAGCAGACTCAAAGGAGAGGGGGCGCTCAGAAAACTCACCGTTTGAATAAATGCATGTGAAATGTTTCGGTCTTTTAAAATGAAACACAGAAGTGGGTTCGTTATATTTACATTCCTCAGCAAAAACGAATTGTGTTTATTTGTTTTGCTATCATTTCCGTTTCTCTTTCCTCCTTTACTGCCCCGTTTTACGGCTGTTTTGACTGATGATGATGCTGGTGACGGAATGAGATTCCCTTGTCAAATTCTTTTATTCCCGCGTCCTCTTTGCATATGTAGATGGTTTTCCGGAGATATGCGGTGTTGGTAATGAACTGCCTCTGGAACAAACACCGGTAGATTTCCAGAGGCATTACATAGAAAGAATACAAATTTATTTTATTTGTGCTTGGAAAGCAGAACGAGAGGAATCTCTTCCCAGAACTCAGTGCTAAAATGGCTGATGTCACTGTTTCCCTAACCGTTCACCATTCTGTTCGTCTACAATTTGATTGCCTTATTCGCAATAAGATAAAATCTGATGTGTTACATTCACACGACCTTCCCGACCCATCTTCTAAAAACAACTCTTAGAAAAGCCTATTCTTCTAGTTGCTTCGTGTTAATCGAGACAAACATTTGAAGAAACGGTTTTGCTACACATTCCGTTGTAGAGCGGCAGCAGCGATACTCAAATCTTTTAAAAGCGGACCGCTATGTGAGGATTTTGAAATTCCGTTCTCTTTACATGACCAGGAGAAACGACTTCCCATTTGAGAAAAATATAAATATTAAGACATTCAAACCAATAACAAGCTTCTAATGAGAGGCAAAGTAGAAAATCCAAATATTTCCCCTATTATTCATCCTTGAGAAATATTATACACAGTAACTAAAGTTAATAAGCATACTGTTTCTGAAGATTTTTCTTACTTATATCTTAAAAGAATGAATATTGAAGATTATACAGATTATTTTATGATTCTCCTAGGTTTCCTAGTCCTGAACGTGCATTATTGTTTTCATTTTAAGCATACTTATTTCTTGAGTATGCAGAGGAAATGTATCCTACTCCAAAAATTGGTATCGAGATTTCAACGGAAATCTACACGTTTTTATAGCCCCTAAATTAATAAAAAATAACTTTAAACAAGAGATCCATGTGCGTGCGTATGGAAGAGAGACTGGGAGGAAAGGTGGAGAGAAGGAGAGGAAGGGAGAGGGAGAGGAAGGGAGAGAGAGAGGGAGAGGGTGGAAGAACAGCACAACTCAAAAGCAAACTTGTTCTATGTGTATAGATATACCTACAGTGAAAATTCTCCCCATCTAAAATACCCTTTAAATGGAAAATGTTCCGATATTTCCTTTTCTATTTTCTGCAAAAGGCTCTAACAATTTTTATTCAAATGTCAAATGTTTAAGATAAACATGAGTAATAAATTAATGCATATCTTGAATTGTTTTGTAAATATCCGCTTCATTCTGAATGGATTTAGTATTATTTTCGATTACTAATAAACCATAAAGAAACAAGTAAAACTTACAACGCGAAAAATGCACATCTCATAAAAACATATTTAATTTTTTTTACAGTTAAAATGCTCCTTACGATGCAATTTTTAAGTTATCAGAGTGAAACTTCAAAAATAGATTACCCAATTAATACCAACTAAACATTTCTATGCAGTTACTAATGTCAGACAATTAATGAGCTTTGCCACCGTGCTCACTCAAATTTAAGTATGCATTTTTTGTAAAAATCGATACTCACAATTGAACAATAAAACCAATTAATTTAAAAGTGTAGGTATTCCTTGGCACAATTAGTTTCTAGCCCAATAAGGAACACAGCTCTGAAATTTTATGTAAAATTATGAAAATTTAATCGCAAGGAGCAGTTTTCGTAAAATAGCTAAAATTTGTGTTTTGAAAAGCATAACGAGTTAACACACATCTGTGTACAAAACTTTTCAACCTCACTTCTTTATATCGACATAAAATTTTGTAAAATATGCAAAACACCCAATAGAATACTTTGGATTTTGTAAAGTTCACAGTAAATTACAATCTCTTCACATTTTTCTTGAACTGTAAACGCATTAGCCATGAAGCTCTTTTGCACGCACGTAATGTAGGTAGCTTGTACTGAATGCCGTTACATTTCTATTTGTTGAAGGAATTCCGCTTTCCCTCTCATTTTGAGTCGTTGAACGCCATTTTTTAGCTTGCTTTTCAATTTTCGCTTTCTCATTACGGTTTTTTCTATAGGTAGTATATGTATCTGCGTGGACTTCAGCTGAATTGCGCTAAATCTGGAAAATCTCCCATTTTCACATTATTCAAAGTGTTATAGCGAATTGCTTACACTGGATTACAGAGGGATTATTTTCATTGCTAAAATTTACACTGCTCACCTCTTCAAGGTAATGTTTTCTGTCATTGATTTCAACCTAAATGAATCTCTCTCTCTCTCTCTCTCTCTCTCTCTCTCTCTCTCTCTCTCTCTCTCTCTCTCTCTCTCTCTCCGAAAGCAAATGGTAGCCTCGTTTCTACTAAAGTATTTCGTTAGTGTGCAGTCTAGAATGTATGAATAACAAGATCTTTTCAGTGATAAATCTGAAGTGCTGTGCGTTTTCGTCATTGCTCAGTTTCTCAAGCGCTGTCGTTTCCTCATGCGTAAACAAAACTATAGGTAAGTGCACTTGGAGGAGGGGGTCTCTGTTTTGTTAACAACGAATAACGTCATTAGCAGTGACCTGTTGTAATATTTCATTCTACTTCGGATGCACGGATGTGGACATAAGTAGATACGAGATGAAACATCGCAATGGTGCACCCCGACTTTAGCTTATTCTTGTATTTACTTCAAGTTAATTGCAATACAGGAATGCATAGTTTCATTACACAAATTGTTATAAGCACAAAGCCCTTGAAATCCCATGCTCTTTCCGGGAAATTGTAGGAAACAAGTGAATAGAGACAGAACTTAAAAAAGCCTAACGAAGTATTGCAAAACAATATAAACGAATATCTCGGAAATGAATGATGACACGAAAATGTTATTTGAAATAAATTGTATTTTTTAAACACATCTGTCTTTATTTACTTTCTAGTACGCTTCTGTTAACTCTTTTGGAGTGGATTTCACGGGCAATTCCAAGAAAATTCTAGATTTGCATCTTGTCATGCAAATAGCTTAAGCATATTGCATTTTAATGAAAATATTTGTTGCTGGTACTTCTTAAAATAAAAAATATCGAAAACTTTCAATGTAAGGGACAGTCTGGGTTACAGGATTTTCTTGACAATTTCTGTGTCGCAGTTTTAGAGGATACTATGCCTAAATACCAAATTTGGTATTTAAACCAAATTTTCGTTTTTGAGTTATACCTACTGTTTACAGGCATATGCACTCACATAGGTACCTTCCGTTCAAATATCTTTATTCGAGGCCCTCAAAACATGTATTTCTGGTGAAATCCCTTTATTTACCTAGCTCCGGAAAAACGCAGCTAGTCAAGGGCACGGACACCAAGCGATTATATCGGAGAGATTTGAAATACTTATCTAATAGCGCACATCTCTTCGTCTTTCTTCCGGTAATCCCCCTTTACTAAACGCGTTTAATTGTTTTAAACTTTGTTTTTACAACTGCTGTGTTAAACAGAATTAAATTGGCAGTATGTGGATGTAAAACATTTGGAAAACTTTCCCATTCGCCAATGCTTGGCGCCTCAAGTTTTATTAAACTGGCTTTTTTAGAATGTGGTGAAAAATTTCATCCAGACACTAGTAGTGTCAGTACTTCATAACACTAGCACAGTCAACTGCTGTTCAACAGTGCTGATTAGACAGTTGTCCATTAATTCTCTTTTATTTTCAGAATGGGTAATAGTTCATTTGCCGACATTTACCATTTTCGAGCCAAGAGAAGGAGCGTTTAATTTATAATGAGTACTGGAGACGTATTGTTTCCCTCATCTTCACGCGACACACATTCATCTGCCCGCCAGTCTGGCAGACGGGCATAGATACCAACTCGACAGACAGAAATAGCTGCTTGTCTCCCCTTTATACATTTTCCACATCTCCCAGGAAATGGCACACCTTGACCTTGTTTCTTGTAGTCAATATTGCCAATCATGCCAAGAGACCGCATTCCCATGCCTTTATGGCACTAAAGCTTTTAATGCGCACAGCAAAATACGCAGTAAAACCCAATCTCTGCGTACTTCATATTATATACTTCTTTCTACGAGACTGTTTTCATTCATCCTGCCACGGTAGAAAGCTAACTTTCATACATTTAGTGTTGGTAACCTAACCTGTCTATTTTACTGCAGGTGTAAAGACAAATAAGTAAATACATAGATAAATACACAAATAAATAAGTAAGTAAATAAATAATAAGTAAATAAAATAGATAGGTAGATAGATAAAGAAATAAGTAAATAAACAAATAAGTAAATGAAATAGGTAGATAGACAGACAGATAGATAAATAATTAAATAAATAAATGGGTAAATAAATAAATAGCGAATACATCCCTTAAGGGCAAAGGTATCCTGCCGGTGGAGGGAGTTGCTACTGGGAGCTCATTAGGGTAGCAAATCCTAAGAGCCGTGTGCTTGTTTGTCGGTGCTTTGGAACCTGCCCTTTTTATACCTTGCACACTTTTCCACCAAGATTGTCTGTCAAATCACATTGTGTAATCTAACTTCTTTTATTCTCAATTCTTAAGGCAATGGATCTGTGAAATTTCCAAAACCTATTGGAGACGTGTGTGCATGAGTTGCATTAAATCATCTAGCTTTTGATATACATATTTATTATTGCAGACATGGGATATGATATTTGATAATTGAAGTTTACCATAAATCTTGCCTACATTTTTACTTCCTTTCCATTTATTAATATTTACTTGCGATTTAATTAGGGAGTGCTCCACGTTCAGGGACACGTTCTCTTCTGGAAGGAGTGAACGCAATCAGCGCAGTCTCCAATTATGAGCAGAATTCATTGCATTCAGACAATAGCAATGACTACGCCACTTAATCGGTCTCCTCAACACCAGCAAAGCAAGCACAATCGTGCGCAGAGATTCTTATTAAATCAGGTATACGCTTGACCCTTCTTGGCTGGGTCCTGGTAAATTCCTATTACCTTCCGTAGCAGTACGATCCATCTCCGTTAAATCTGGGGTGCTCATATAGAATCCCGTCCTTTCATTACCTCCAATTCTTTCCATAGTTGCTACAAAATGAATTAACTAATTCATGCAGCAGCTAAGTATGACCTGCAAGTTACTGCTTTTCTTAAGGTCAGCAACTAGATATGGATACTCGATTACTACTAAGGTTGGTGACTTTGCTACTGCAACCACCATGTTCAACATCTAGTATCTAGTAATTATTTTCGCGTTAAGTACCTACCTACTATTTCTACTATACATCAGCGATGTCCAACGTTTGTGCTTGCGTTTACCTCTATCCATTGTACCTGGACTTTGCCTCTATATAATCCACAGCCTTTAGAACTATACTCGCTCTTATGCACATTATTCTTGCAAATGTTTATTTCTCTATCTACTTCATTTAATCGACATAAGCACTTTCAGAAACTATTTTATTGCTAATTTGCTTATAGGTGCAAGGGGAATATGGGAATATATGTAGTAGGCTGTAAGCGATAATGAAATGCTTTAACAGCTGGTTGCTGTGCGATGCCTTTGAAATTTCGTTCTCTTTGCAAGGCCAAGGAATGAAAAAACGAATAACATATCCCTATCTGAAAAAAGTATAAGTACTGGCAAAGTCAAACAAATAAGAAAGAATATCTCGGAAATGGTTCACTGAAAAGAGAAAAAAGTATTTGACATAAATTGTGCGTTTTAACCAAATCCACATTTTTTTAGGTATTTAGTAAACTTTTGTCTGTCTCCTACAGTTTACCATTTATGTAAAAATCATCCAGAATGAAGAGGTCTTCTGAGGACATTCCCAGAAAATTCAAGATATGACTTAGAAACTGCCATGTAATCGCCTTTGTGTCCGTCATTGATTACTGACTGCCTATCCCTCCTCCGTTGATTAACATTTTAGCTGTGTGGTTAGCATTTCTTTAATGTGAATGAAACTTTTCGTAAATTTGTTGCATGTTTATTTATTAACACTTATCACTGCACATGCACAGAAGTCTGATTGAGGCACCTATTTCGATTTGGTACAATTCATTTTCGACGTGCTGCAAACTTGGACCTGAAATTCCAATCTATCTTGAAAATAACCTCGGAGTGGTTAGTAGGGAAAGTTCTGTCTGTAATTGAATCTTGCCAGAACCATTCCCTCCAATACGACAGTAAACTTCCACAATATAAAGATAATTTAGGAAAGAATGCTTATACTCTGAATTGCCTAAAAATTCAACGGCTGTTCAGAGTTCCTAGATAAAACAAACTCCGAAGCCAGTTATAAAAAGACAACTATATAATAATGTTAATGATAATGATGATAATAATGATGATTGATGATGATTTAAAAAATTATTTTGTTGTTTAGTGACGTTGTCAATTGCCAAGATCACATCAGCGTTGCCGGTGTGCCGAAATTTTGCCCCGCAGGAGCTCTTTTGCACGCCCATAAATCTACTAACATGGAGCTGTCGTTTTTAAGCACACTTAAAAACTGTCGTTCTGGGCCGGATTTGAACCCACGACCTTGGAATCAGTAGGCCAGCGTCTAACCAACTGAGCCACCCAGACTGACAATGATAATGATACTGGTGGTGATGGTGATGGTGATGGTGATGGTGATGATGATGATGATGATGATGATGATGATGATGATGATGATGATGATGATGATGATGATGCACTCACCTTCAAGGGACAAGGAAAACCCCAGAAATAATCTTATCCAGGTCAATCTTGCCAAACAAAATTCGCACTCGTTCCCTGCGTTTTGGAAGGCAGACGCACTAGCCAGAGCAGGCGTAGTTGTTGATCGCACCGCCTTCCTGTACTACCGCTCAATATTAATTCTAGTTACAGTTCCTCAAATTAATTAAGCCACTAACAAAATAGGTTAAATGCCACATACTAAGTAGAGTGTATTTCGGGTGCATCAAGAACTACAGAACAGAAAATTGTGAATTTGCGCATTGCTCTATGTTTACGGAATTGACGAGTGTGATATTTTGTCACAGTGGCGTCTGCCTAGGTAAATGGGAAGAACAACATAAACCAGGACGAGGAGGTGGTGGTTGTCTCGATGTAGCTATTCTTGGACTGAAATAATGGATGCCACTCGACTAATTCTAAAGCTTCCGGAAGACAAAAGGCTAGGAATGTTTTTCTCATTCTGATAGCATAGCTGAAATTTCTTACTTCGTGACAATACTTTCCGATGGCAGTATAGAGTATATATTTTTTCTTACATCTTCTAGACTCTCTTTTTCCCCTCCTTCGTGTGTCGTCAGTTTTATGCTTTCATAAAAATTCGCATGTGCTCGTAGCCTCTTTCTCTTCTTTTATTTTATGTTGTTTGAACTTGGGCTGGCAGGCCAAGCATTCAAAAAATTTGCAAACAGAACAAAAGCAATACATTTCATGGTTTTGCCCTATAGCAAATCAAGAGTGTAAATTATGCCATTTCCCAAACATTTACGATGATCAGTTGTAATTCCTTGGTTTATCATTTAATTCCGAGATGATTATGTGTAGAGCTTGGCTTGGCGCAAAAGGTGCTATAAAGTCTTAAAATAGGCAAACAATTTGGCGTTACAACAAATTCAAAATAGGCACTAACGTCGGCACCGTGTAATGATAGGCTAGCTTTTAAGCAGGAGCAATCATTTATAACTTAAAAATACACTTCCTGACAGAAACGTAAATAAATAAATATCAAATATCCTATAGAGGTAGTAAATGTACTGAATTCCACTATTCTCTTATTGGAGGGTAAAATGTAAACATAATTCCTTTACATTTGCGCTCTCAAGTTCGGGCATAGCGTATACTATCCACAGAGAGGGACACCTCGCGCACTACGACCTACGGGAGATCTACGTGGTTATTAACTCCAGGAGGATGAGATGAAGTGTAGGAATCACAGAAGGCTACAGGCCGCAGATAGATAGGACACAGAGACGCGCCGTAGTCTCTAACAAGTTCTGGCTCGAAGACGCAGAAGTTGCCCAGAGGGCGATAAACGACGCGTCAACCAAGCAACCCTCACACACACGGGGAATAGGTAGGTACCTACTCTTTCCTTTGTGTAAGCATCAAGCATCAGCCCATAGGTCCGGCACTGCCATACGCCGCGAAATCTAGAGCACTCTTCAGTTACAATGTATTTTTATGGCAACCCTACAGAAATTTTTCTTGGATACGTTTTTCATTCTTACGCAGATATATAATTAATTGATTCTAACATGTATGTATTATTGTTAAATATTGTTACGTTGGAAATGAAATCAGTCTAGTCTTTTTAGGTCATTACTGTATTTTCGTCAAGTGGGAAGCAGAAAGCTATCTTATTAATATACAAACGATGAGTCAACACTAAAAGATCAATTTTCCAGTTGTAAAACAAAATTTTCTGTAGCTGGGCATTTACCGCAAGCTTTGTAAGTAGCCACTATTTTATTATTACACGAAATAAAGCAACTGCTGTCCTGCATTAGATTATGTGCGTGCACCCACAAAACCGCAATCACAAAAATCCACCTTCTAATTAAATAAATAACAAACTAGATGGTACAGGAAGGCAACTACGCATGTACAGCACATTTTTTATATTAACGTCCTCCAGTGTAATAAATATGTCATGTCGAAGATGGATGAATCAAATGGGTGAAATGATGCTCAAATGAGCCCGAGGTCCATAGAGCTTAAAGTTACCCAACATTCGTCTTCTCAGGTTAAAGGAAAACCTCAGCAAAAGCCTTATCCGGATAACTCACCCTAACCGAGATTCGAACGCGGGACCTCTTGAATGTGAGATAGACACGCTACCAACACACCACAGAGGTGGGCTATGTCCAGCACAGAACGAATAATTTGTAGATATAAAAAAGCTATTGGTAACCCCACCGATAGGTATGATCTAGATTTTGAAGCTACATAGATACAGTAAAAACTGTCAGGTATAATATATTATAATCAATTAAGAAATAATAATCTATTGGTAATTACCTATACCTAACAGTCTGCATATTTAGATAGGGATTGTTAATATTACTAAATTATAAGTATTTTATTACTGAGGCACCCGGAATCAAATCCAACAATTTCTAATTTTTAGCGAGAATGAAATATTAGCCCGAAATAGGAATAGGAAAGATACGGAGGGGGTTTGGGACTGAAGCCAGGCTTATTGTACCTATGCTCCCAAGGGGGGCGGGCACTCCCGGGAGGAAGGGTGAGGTGAGAGGAGACACCGGACGACCACATCCACACTAACGGCACAGACATTGACAGAGGTCCCTAAGGTTTCCCAAATTTGACGACACCTCTAAGTCTTTAGGTCTTCCGGGACCAACTCAGGGAGACCTCGGCGTGGGGTCCAACGCCCCCAGATGCCGTCCCCTTTTTCACCCGAATACCACGGACGAGGGACGGAAATAGTTCCTGTGCACATATTATCCCTGCCAAGCTGCACCTAACGCCTTCACTGACACTGACGACCCTGAAAAAAACCAATGGGATGAACGATGAATGAAATGATTAATGAAACGAAATGGACGGACAGGAATTTCGAGGGATGTAAGTATTCTTCCCAGCATTCGTCTAGCGACCCGGGGAAACCCCCGAAAAAACCCATGAGTCAGGAAGGTCGGCCACGGAAATGACCTGACCTCCCGAATGCGAGTCCCACACGTTGCCACGGAGCTATCTCGCTCGATAAATATTAGCTTAACTGCAAATCTTTCATTGAACTCAGCTAAGTTCGTTAACGTACCTACTTCATATCATATTCGGCAACAGGTACCTACCTACCTACCTACCTACCTACCTACCTACCTACCTACCTACCTACCTACCTACCTACCTACCTACCTACCTACCTACCATTATAAAATGATGGGTAAGTGTAGGTCGTTTGTACCTAGCCGTCTACGCGAAACAACGAAGTACTGGCGCATGCGCGGGTCGGCTAGTCGAGCGATGAAATTCACACTTCAGGTAAAGAACAAACCTTTATGGATTTGATGTTTTAAACACAGCAAGCCCACATAATGGGTAAATGTGAAACAGTGTTTCCAGTGTCTACACGTGTAAAGTTAATATTTTGTAGCAATATCTATAGACTTACGTGTATTCTGCAAGCAGATGCGGGAATGGGATTTATAATACACATTTCCCATAATGAAGGAACTGGCAACAGTAAATTTTGCCGAGTCTGATTCCAGATCCTTCAATTTAACGTTTGTTGAATTCTAAAAAATATAATTTAACCGATGTGAGGTCGGTGATAAAACTAAAAGTAAAAAGCCTAAAAACAAAAAGACAGTTTCAACCTATACGTATAAAAATATAGAGAACGAGAGGCAGTTGTTTTGTAAAAAAAATATGGCACACTTCAATGTTTCCATACACTATTGTTTTCATACTTCATTGCCATCTGTTGAAGAGATGGCGCTCATGCAGTTATATCAGAATGCTCGCTGAATTTGGTTTCACTGTAACATGAACGATATACGAGTCCCTGCTTTTTTTCCAGGCCATAATGGAAAAGTGTGTTTTCTCTCTTGCCCTCTCATTCCGGAATCTCATTCAGCTATTTGCCGGGCACAGCTGAGTCCATGATTAGAAATTACTCAGAGGCAGAATTAAAACATTCGGTGTGTTCCGATAATTATGTTCAGCAAGTAATTACAGATTTTCATTACAATGTCGCTGCTACGGTTTCGAGCGGCTGCGGAATTATAGATAGGAAACAAATCAGCGAAACGTCCACTCGGCGGTTTCTCGCGGGAATTTAAAGGTTTGGATGTTTTCAGCGCACTTTTTACTACTAATTGGCAGTACATAGTTTTGCTGTTATTATCATTAAATCACCTAGGCCTCCAGTGAACCAAATCAATGTTCCAGCTCGGAGAAGAAGGACTGCAGAATTGGAAAATTGATTACAAACTCAAATAGCTATACCTACCTATTACTATAAAATTATCATTCCTTAAAGTGTTCGGTTATCTATATCGATAAGATAATAAATAAAGTCCAGAATACGCCTTCCTAGTACTTTGTTTCCTACTCCAGAGCGCGTATTCCAATTTCTTTTAACTTAACACTTTTTTCATGTTAAACATTTTACAGATTTTTTAATATATCCTAGTAGGTAAATAAAAAATTAAGAATAAGATTAATAAAATAAAATAAAAGTGAATAAACATCTAAAATATGCATGTACCTAGAGTACCTACCTATAAGCACTTCGAAATTAAAAACTAAAAAATAAACTGAACTATTGTTACTGAGAGTAATAGTAATATAATTGGTATATTTCCAGCTTTTCTAATTTCTAATTAATAACTGGTAAATTAAAAAGGTAAAATGTAACAAAGTATTCCATGCTAATCTTAACTACTTTTTAGCCATTGGTTTTCAGCGATAAAGGTAGTGGTATCCTGTACCCAACTGACGAATTCTACACCTACCTACCTATAAGTCCTATTCTGTTTCATCTAATCATAGTTTACTTATTCTCATTTCCTTTAATTGTTCTTATATTCCTTTTTTTTTAAAAAAAAAAACTATAGGTACATATTAATTTTAAGACAGGTCTTTAAGTTGGCTATTCTTTATACAAATTGTGCATTTCTTTCATATATCCTTAATACCTACTTACAGGTGTAAACAATTTATACTAAAATAATTTTGTTATAGATTCATGTCCAAATTCAGAACTTAAACTTCTGTATTTGTATAATTTATCTTTTCTATACAACTTCAAAATACTTTCCTTAAACATTTATGCTTTACCTTTCTTTATTTATATAAACATAAAAATAAATTAAGTTGAATGTTTTAATGCAACTTTTCAAAAGAAGTATTAGCAATAGAGTAATTATTTTTCACATCCTAAGATAATACGTTTGTGTGCCAAAAGGAAGTATTGGGACCGATATTTTACAATACTAGCTATAGGTTACATAACCAGTTGTAACAATCTAATAATTATTACGAACCTTTCTGACATAGGTAGGTACCTAATTGGAAATAAATGTAACTAATACAATGTGTGACTTTAATGAAAACGCAGGCGAAAAAAGGCGAATCATTTCTGCAAAGAAATGTTTATCATTTGCTGTAAGTAAGTTAGAAAGTAAAGGAAGCTAATATGCATAACAGTACAAAAATGAAAGTAATGGAAAAGGGTGCTAAAAATGGTACCTACTCAGATAACTTTTTAATCAGTTTGCTGGTTGTAAATTCAATCTGCATTTTAGAGCTTTAAACAAGCTTGGAGCTCAACATAGATACGTGTTGTAACTACTTTACATGTATCATAATGGAAATATTCGAAAAGTATGCAACGAAACCAAAAATTCATTTTTGGGCAATTTTAAGACACGTTTGTCTCTTAAATAGCTTGATGTTATACATAAGAGATTCGAAACTGAGCTCTTGACGTTTGTAAGAAATGACCTATTCATGTGCTCAGCTTTTAAAACACGCTTGGTTGCAAATGATTAAATGAACCACGGGTTCTCCTTTGTTATCCAGTAATATTGAAAATAATTTCGAGATTTACAGGTTTCAACTATTTAGATAACCAAAGGCGTGTTTAAGCCCGAGAACTTGTAGGTAAATAGCAGAAAGGAGCGTTGCGCTCGATAGATAGGTAGCTATGTCAGAACAGTAGGGAATCGATCACAGGGAATGGAAATAGGTCATACACGCCATCCTTAGCTAAAAATCAGTACCGCACTGATTTTTGTACTCTTATTTGGAAATTTCACAGGAATATATGTTCCATCCTTGTGCTTTATACTCTGGCTAGGAGCAGGATTTCTATATCGAAGCTATGTATCAAAATGAGGCTCATTCCAACGAAGGTCACACTACTACAAGCACCTGTGCCTTCTCGAGCAGAACTTTGCAAGTGAGCCAATAGCTTACGTATGATAGAACAAAGGAAGTCCGCAGCAATTTCAAATGTGCGTTTTGGAGCTCGCTGGTTGGAGCTGTTAAGGCGCCTGCGTGTTGAGAGATGATGGAGTGGGGAGCGGTTATGACAGGTGGGCGGCGCTTGGCTTCTACTCATAAATAACCACTTGTTGCTCTCCCACCGTTTCCCGTGTCATAATCCCGCCCGTGCCCCTGAGCGAGCACACCTTTAGCTTCCTGCTGCCGCTCCTGGACCACCGACTACATTAAGCCTGTTTGGAACATCCATAATACCTTCTTCTCCGGAAATTTGTGTTTATCATGCTGGTTATAACGTGTTTATATTACATGCTACTACTACTACTACTACTACTACTACTACTACTACTACTACTGCTACTACTGCTACTACTGCTACTACTGCTACTACTGCTACTACTGCTGCTACTGCTGCTACTACTGCTACTACTGCTACTACTACTACCACTACTACCACTACTACCACTACTACTACTACTACTACTACTACTACTACTACTACTACTACTACTACTACTACTACTACTACTACTACTACTACTACTACTACTACTACTACTACTACTACTACTACTACTACTACTACTACTACTACTACTACTGTAGTGGTGGTGGTGGTGGTGGTGGCGGTAGTGGTGGCGGTTAGAGGTCTGCACGGGCTCGGGCCAAGCCCTCGGGCCTAATTTGAAAAATGCTTGTCGGGCTCGGGCCGGGCTCGGGCTGGACAAGGGCGGACTCGGGCCGGGCCCGGGCTTGAAAATTAAGGGAATAAACAACTGAAAATGGATTTTTTAAATTTTCAGCCAAGTTAGCTGAACATTTATTTTCAATGCTGTCTTATACCAGCATTAGAGGGTTTTGAATTTTAGTGTGATATATCCTTCAGTTTCCGAGTTACGAAACGTTGAATCCGGATTTTATTATGTTATGCCAAATGCTCTGCACGACGAAATTAAAAGAAATGCCTATTTTAAAGGTTCTATTATATTTATCTGATTATAATGTACAAATCTGCCATACCTACAGATATGTTTTATTAGTCTCAGCTCAAAAGACAATAGTTTTTAAATTTTGTCGCTTGAAATTTCTAGTATAAAGTTTTATAAGCTGCAAGTTTCTTTAGTAACTCAAAAGCGTTCAAAAGGAAAAAAAGTATATGGCAGATTTACTTGTTAGTGTTTTGGAATGATACGGAGAATTGCATGAAATTTGCATCATGTGACATTTTCAAAAAGTGAATATGATGAAAACATAATTTTCAAAAACCTTACATTTTAAAATGAAAAACATTGTTATTCTGCATTTTTAGGGTACATTAAGCAATTACAAGTATTTGTAATATAAAAACTCAGAACACATTTAGTATTTGTAAAGCCATGGAATACAAATGTAATGTTTTGCCAGATTTGTACTAAATTTCAGTGGTACATTCACTTAGGAGGCAAAAAACAATGTCTCATATTTCTTGATCACCTATGTTGAAATGCCGAGAAGAGCACAATTACCGCAGCATTTCTTTACTAGGAATTCTAAATGATTATTCTGCTGACACGTTTCAAATGCTGCTACTGATGCTAGTCAAAGCACAGAATGAGAGGGTTCGCAACAATATTATTTCTCACTACTCGGCTGCAATTCAATCCATTCCACGTATAAAATCTTACACTCTTATCTCGAACCCAAGGCGTATTTGATTCGTTTATACTGCTATTAACGCATATTTCCTCCTGCTTTGCAAAGTGTAAACACATAATCAATGTTTATACTGATACAATTACAGTTTGTTTTGGCTGACGCTGTAGTAATGTCACTGCATCATTATTGTGCAGCATTTCTCCAAATTGAAACGTTTATTTTATTATTATCATTACATGAATCACTACATATATCATACATCTGACATCAGGGTCATTGCCCATTAGTCAGCATCACCAAGTTGCAACATACAAGTTGTGACACTTCTATTTTTCATAGCCCTTCTGTCTTACAACCAAGTTATATGTAGAAAAAAAAATATCTCGTCAGCATTTGATACTGGTAACCAAAGACATTGTAGGGACTTTTCGTAGAAAAGGTGGTAGCATTCACCAAGTGCGAGTACTGAATGAAATTTTAGTGCAGCAGGATTAGTTATTCAAGAACGTCGAACCAACCTGAGCAGCCAGAGTGTGCATTCCATTCTCTTTCTGCACGACAATTTGGGTCACTAAACATGGTGAGTCCTTTGTCCAATAACTTACCTAATGTTTACTTTGCTTTAAAACATGCACAGGCATGCACATATCCATCGTAGAAATAATTATAACCAGAGACCGGATCTTAGGTGGAATGCCTTTTTAAATGCGTCAAATTTACCTTCAATTTGAAAGTGAATCTGTACGAATTATACCTTTGTGATTGAAATGCCACAGTTTTATATTGCCTTTTTCTGCCTTTTTAATATGTCTATTTTACAAAATATATGCTTTTTGTTGCCTTTATTTCATTATTTATCTATTGTTTATTAATTATTAAACATTTTCTTCAGGACGTTTTATTTCAACAACCGTTAGACCGTGACAATGAAAGTTACTTCGCCGAATGTATATTATTGTCTTTAAGTTCCAGACGACATAGGCGTCACTCATTCAATTCATTATTTTCTTTGCAACAATGAGTGCTGCCGCGCAAATAAATGTATAGATAAAGAAAGCATTTGGATTATCACGTGTGTTTATTTTAAAATGCAATAATGAGCAGGTACGGGTCTAACTTTGATTTTCTTTCAGTTTTCATTGCGACGTTGTTGTAGCTAGCAGCAAGGTGCTGAAATTCAATGTTCCTTTACGCAGTAAATTACACAGTTATGTTAATACTTTTGGTTCCGGCATATTTTGGACCGACGGTAAAGTACTCACATGCAAAATACGCGAGCAGTCAGTGAACTACGAAAATAAGAAGTATTTTATATCATAACATATCAGCACAATCAAATAGGGCTACAGGCAGAAGATTCCTTTGCTTCCAACAGTAATTGCAACATCGAGTCAAAAATCCCAGTTTGCATTCGACTTATGTAGCTTTCTTCGGCGCCAGAATCCCTTTCTGGAAATTACAGAATCCTACATTATCACAGTTTTTGGAGAAGTATATTAACCAATCTGTACCTAGCGAGTCAAGTTTGCGAAAATGTTACTTAACCGAATGTTACGATGACACAATGAAAATAACTAAAGATAAAATGAAAAATAAGATGATCTGGGATATCGACGAATATCGACGAGTTAACTGATACCATAGGTCGTTTCATTGCCAATTTGTTAATGGACGATTAGATCCCACAGAAGATGAATCAATGAAATCATTCCTGCTTACTACAGAGTGTCTTGAGAAAGTTAACAATCGAACTATTGCGCAGTTATTCACCAGTTCATTAAATTTGCTGCGGCCTGAAGAGGTTCAATACGACGCCTTACTTTTCATCAGTGACGCTGCATCATATACGAAAAAGGCTGGAATAGCGTTACAAGTGTTATTTCCAAACATGCTTCACATG
>CM060962.1:214259030-214286530 GCA_030765045.1 Tenodera sinensis | reverse complement strand
GTTGTGGTTCAAATACAACCAACACTTTTGTTGTAGGTACCTTAAAAGGCAAACTTTTATCCTCTAAGCACACAAGATTTGATGACAATATATCCGTATAATGAATTGTTATATAGTGCCTATCATAATGAAGGAATATCTCTCGTTCATCAACATCCAGTGCAAAAGTCAGTCGCAGAGACTGAAAAGTCACTTTTCTTGTAAACGAGGCATTTATTTTTCAATAGCTTACATTTAAAGGCATCGTTGATAGCTCCATGACTTGTCTGTCTTGTACTATGTAACTAACAAAAGAACAGAAGAAAAAAAGAAAAGCAGTTGTTGACAAGACACAATCTGGTGCCAACAAAAGCAGGTGTCGCATTGTAGAGTACCTGTGTCTTGTTTCTTTGTATACCTATAAGTAGGTAGACATAAAGTCCTTGCCAGAAGCAACCATATCCTAAAACATCCCATTAACAACCTAACGGCTTTGACAGCAATACTGCAACATCTCTGCATAAGGATTTCCAGACCTCTTATAGACAGCGGTGTGTAATAATTCGTATTAAAGCCACACGAGGTTAAACTGTACACTAAAACGACCTAATAATCGATATACCCATACTTGGTTGTTAATAATTAATAAATAACATTTTATTCAGCTAGTGTTAAAAAGCATTTGCCATCTTAACATCCTACTCTGAAAAAAGAAAAAAAGAAGCTTTAGCTATTCTTATGCGTATTGATTTTTAAACCTTGAATGATACATAGTCTACAGAATATCCACTTAAAAAAATCATGTCTGGCCGGGAATCGAAATCGGAATCTCTGGATGTAGAAGCTAGCATAAACCTAAATACAAAAGCTGTGGAGGCAGTCAACAGCTGTATCTAAGAACTTTGCTAGAGAAGATGCTAAGTTTGAAGCCTTCGATGCAGTTTCCTCTTTAAAGTCCTGCTTGTCAGGGTTCTCTATGTAGTGTAGGTATATATTTCAGTGCTCTGTAGAGCGCACAGACTTTAGCTTGAATTGTCATTTTATTTTACACATTGATGTACAAACATTATTGTAGACCATACTTACAATACATTCTAAAAACAAAGCTGTGTCAAGTATAAGGCACTAAAAGCAGCCGTCGAATCCCAACCTGTTGTGGTATTGGGTTTACAGTTTACACCACTGGGAAAGAATAAAACATTTTTGCATCTTTTGAGTCAAGATAGAGAAATAGACAATGTGCTCTATTTCTGCATCACGAACGATTGCTTCATGCATTTCAGTCAGCCAGCACCGCAGTCGACCTGTTTCAATACTGAGAACGGATGGTCGAGGTCGTTAAGATACGGAATGGTGAACGGCAGGTCCGGTTTGAATCTCGTCAGGACTATCCTCCTTAAACTAGGTCTCTACCACCAGCTTATCAATCCTCATTAGCAGAAAATGATGGGGAGGTACCTTAAAATTAGGCTGGATCGTTTCCTTCCCAAATGTCACACTTACATTTTATGTATCATCAGTGACCACCACCTGTAGTGCCGTATGCTACAAGAGCAGAGGTTAAACGACATCAACAAAATTATACCTGCAATTAGAGAGTCTCTCCACCTTCCTCGTACGTCCAAATGATTCACATAGGTACCCATTTTTCATATATTACTTTTAACGTAGTCAATTTATTGTTTATAATTACCGATGAGAATTTTTTCCAAATGTGTTAGAAATACTCGTAAAGCCTTGCACTCCCTACTGTCGTTTTTCATGACCACTGTATAGTGCGTTTTGAAAAAGCGATAAAACGCAAATTGATTCAAAATGCAAAAATTATACTCAAATGCAAGATGTGTTGCAATTCATCGAAATTTTTTCAAATGAAAATGTGAAATGTAAAACGAAAGCATGTTTATAGAATATTTAAGTCCCTATAACAAAAGCTTGAAAGATTTCATAGAAGAAAATATGAAAAACATTTATATATTTTTTCTCTCATGAGGTTGGTAAACGTATTAATCCTGTCATCGTTAGCTAAGTACTATCAATAGATTTGAAAGATATAGGTGAATGTAAAAGAAAGATCCTGTATTTTGTTTTTTGTGTTGTTTTTATTATTTTTTTTCGAGCTATTTATACCTATGGACATTTTCTTCTTTCTTAAGGGTTATGAATATTTTCATTCCCAAATGCTACAAATTATGCAGAAAAATAAATAGACTGGCTGCAAATGCTGTTGACTATTAAATACATGGCTGCAGTTCTGTAACGTGTTTGGGATCCTATCTATGGCATTGCATCGCATCTGTTGGCCGGCTGAGAACAGTCCGAACAGACGCTGAAAAATATTTAAGTAAATTTATCCCTAGCGCAAACAATGCTTACCGCCCGGCCGCTGCGTCCCCACCTCTACCCACTACAGGCGTCATGATTGGGGTGCAGAACTGGAGAGTGGGCGTGGTCAACGCCCGGAGCCCTCCCGGTAGTTATGCGGCCTTCGCGACCTGTTTTAAGTAAATATCTACAATAAAACTTAATTTTAATGGCAGGAGAACAGGAATGACAGAAAAGAATGTTGAGGTATAGACAGTGCCAAAGATAACCCGGTCTACGTTACATTATTTATCGTTGTACGAATGTCTGCTTTAAAAACGGTGCAAGGGTACGTTGCCTAAAGCAACCAATTAAATGATGACCTTCGTATTATCTTTGGTGGTCCTTGTACGTTCTATAGTTTCATTCAACTTGAGTGATTTGGGTAACTTTGGTTTTTCTTTTCATCATTCTGATTTTGCATCAGAATTTCTCTGTTTTCTGTGTTACCCTTTAGTCTGTATCAACTCTATTTTTGTATGTGTTGATTTAACCTTTAACCCATGTTCGTTTTTCAAAAGTGCACAATTTACCATCTTCATGGATCCTTATTTCGCTAGTAACCATTTGAAAATGTGATTTGAACCTTGCATTAAGTTTATGTCAGAAGACATTAGCTATCTATTTATCAAAATGCTATAAGATGCTAAACTGCAAATGTATACACGGTAAATCCTAAATCTACAAATGGACATGTTGAATTTGTGGTCTCAAAATGCTAAAAATCACCCCCTAATTATAATAAATTGATAATATCTACTTATTTTATCATGAGAGTTGCTCTTTGACACTAGCAGTATTATAACCTGTCCCAAACTAGAACGATTCTGTTGTAAACATATTGGAGGGGAGAAAGAGAGAGACAATGACACTGTAACGGAACACTCTTAGGCCGCTCATTGGTGGAGGGAAATTCACGGGTGTTTACAGAGCTGGTTATTGTACGATAAAAGCACCCATCTAACAATCAGCGGCCTAACGCGTCCCGTTACAGTGTCCCTGTCTTTTTCTTTCTTCCACCCATATATGATTCTGTGACATTCTGTATATACCTATAATTATTTACTTTTGCTCTTCTGAGGAAGAGTTCTTTCCCGAAATATAAACAAATTATGTGCTGTGGCCGTGCTTAATGTGCTTGCTTTTATAATTCAACACTAATTCGCTATAGGTATCTATATTTTATACTATGACTCGAGGTTACCACCATCTTTGACTAAAATAGAATTTATGCTAGTACGAGGTTTCAAAATCTGCCCGTGTAATGTCGCATAATAAGAAATTGCTCAAATTACAAGAAGCAAACTAACCAATCTGTCACTATGTGCAAAGAACGCCTTCGCAATTCGCGGAAACAGGCAAGAGTAAATCAGTGGTTTGTTTTTAAGTCTTTATATCTCCCTTTTGCGGCAGAGTGACGCAATCAAAGATGGGCTGGCTCTTTCTGCTTAAGATACACAAACCATAAGAAGCCATTAGACGTTTTCATTTTAATTAAGAGCGAGAAGGGACGCAAGCTGCAGGGGAACAGACATCCCCAGCTGCCTCAGTCAGCTGAAGGAACAACCTTTTCTGTTTTTAATGTTTGGTGAATGGCAGTGTGCAAGGTGTGTGTGTATGTGTGTATGTGTGTGTGTGTGTGTGTGTGTGTGTGTGTCCTGATTTATGTGCGACATGTGGGAGCCATCAGCACGAGCTGCCCACGCGCCCCATTCCCCCCCTTTCTACCGTTCTAGGACGATCTGCCCTCCACATGGCTTTGCGTTATCCTAGTGCTTATGGAAAAATTACCAGATAGTAATTTAAGTTCTGTTTACTACTGATTAACCTGATGAAATACCTTTATGCTTACAGAGGATAGGTATTGTATTCCACCCAAAAATTAGATCACGATTTGAAGCCCCATGAAACCAAAAAATCACTTTTAGAAAACCAAAGTGTGTGTGTATGTGTGTGTGTGTGTGTGTGTGTGTGTGTGTGTGTGTGTGTGTGTGTGTGTGAACAGCATAACCCAAAAACGAAAAGACATATGATTACCTACCATACTTCGTATTTAGGTCCAGCATCTTTAAAGGATATAACTCGAAAACATTGCCCAAACCCAAAATATCCTTTACATGAGAATACTTTCTTGTGATTAATTTCTTCAGAGTAGGTTAAAATGTGAAATACTGCATGTTAAGATAGTGATATAAACAACTAAATCTCTAGATATACTAAATAGTGACTTTCCTCAATTATACCGAATTTTTTAAGAATTTTATATAAGTGGAAAACTATAAGAGATAGAAATTTAGTATACACAGATAGCAGAACGCATTAAAATATGCGATTTGGGCTAAACCTTTTTATAGCTGTGACCATTTACCTAAGAAATATTTTCTGCTATTGTTTTGGATTTTTCAGTATTTCAAGTTACACAGTTACACAGTAAGTATTAGTTCATTCTGTGTATCTCCATCAACCCATATAAAGAGTAAGTGCGCAAGAGTAGGTATAGATATACAGATTTACTTTTAGAAACTTTGACTATCGTTTTAGCTTCCACAGCTGGATATAATACCTATCTCTAATATTAAGATCTTCTGGAAGGTACACAGCAATATTTGAATACATCAGAAGATGTAATGTGTATACAAGTATCTTGGTATGTAGCTCAAACGGTAAGTGCTCAAGACCCTTAGTTCAAATCCAGCCGAGGTACTTACTTGTTCAAGTCTGATTCAACCTTCCAGCTTAGTGCCTGTAGGTGTAGGCTACTGTCGAAAAACAATTATAGGTAAAAATATAAAACGTTTGTTGTAACTACGAGATTTTGGAAAACATTTATGATTTACAGGAACCAGACAGAAAACAGGCGGATATATATATACACTTAAACCTATGAAAGTAAATTACCTATGGTGCGTAGAGAAATTCGTGTGATTATCATACATCATGCTTCTTTTTTCTAAACTTCCGTTTCTATATTTACCTACTTCCTTGTCTAACCCTGGACCTTCAAAGCAAGTATTTCCGATACATATTAGCACCTAAAGACTTTCACTTTTCCTACAGGTAGTAGATAAGAGGAAATATTGTATTCCACTCCAAACTCCTGTTGATATTTTGCCGAAAATACATGTTTTGAGCTCCCCAAATAAAACAAAAGCCTTTTTAGAAACAGTCCTAGTGTATGCGTGTGAACACTGCAAACCAAGAACGGCATGTCCGATAAATACCAAACTTTCTTAATTTACCTTTATTATCGATGAGCGTTGCAGACAAGTGAAAATAAGTGAACATTACTGAGAAATAAAATTAAATAAATAAAATAAAAAAAAACCATCAAACTAGGTATTTAGGTTCAACATGCGATTAGAACATTTACAAGAAACCCCACCCGCTCCAAACGGTATGGAAGCTTTTTCGACATTTTGGATTCTCTCAAAAATGAACTTTAACCATACCATATGTTTCAGATATTTACATTATACCTAAATAAGATGTAGCTATATCTTCAACTTTCTGGGAATAGCCTGTGAAATCCTCTTCATTAGGAAGGAATTTTGTATAATTTTGTATAACTGGTAAACAGAAGATCTGTGGCATCAGCCATTTCCGAGATATCCTTTTTCATTATTTGAACTTTTCTAATATATACATGAAGAGTATGAAATTTCAGGCAGCAATATAGTGATCCGGTTTTTAAATATCTGAATATCGATTAGGTTTCCTATACCTATCCTCCTTATACCTATAGTCAACGGAATGTTTAACGAAACTGTTTCTGCAAAGATTTATCACGAGTAACACGAAGTAGATAGAAAATCAAGGTTGCTAAAGAATGGTTTTATAGAATACCTATATAAAAATCTTATGTGTTACACTCATATGACTTTCTCTACTCTTGTACTAACTATTCCTCGATCATCTTCATGTTAGCCAAAATAAACATTTGCAGATTACCTTATTACATATTTTCTTGTAAGTACAAGGGGGGATATGGGAATACAGTAGGCTTTGTGCCATAGTTAAATGCTTTAAGAGTGGTCGTTATATGATGACCGAAACTCTGTTCTCTTTGCACCGCCAATAGATAAAAAGTGAATAACGACCTTCCATTTGAGAAAAGTAGATGTAAGTATTGCAAAACTCACACAAATATCAAGGAATATTTCCGAAATGATTCACTCCACAAAAAAGATAATTCAACATAAATTGTGTGTTTTAACGATATCTACATTTTTATAGCAGTAAGATTTGGTCTATCTCTTACGGTTTACTGGTTATGCCAAAGTAATCGAGTAAACAGGAATACGTGGGCTATAGTCAGAAAATTCAAAATATACATTACATTTGCAATAGAAATGACTTAAACATATGACATTTTAATCAAAATCCTTACAGCCATTTTTGAGAAAATAAAAATTTCCGTAAAATTTTCCATGTATAGGGTAGTTTATACGTAGCAGAGAAAGGAATAAAATAGATAAACCAATAAAAGTAATGAGAAAGAAGACAAGACATACCTACTGAACGTAAGTCACAGCTAAAGTCAGAAAAAGCTAGGAAATTGAAGAATAATTAAACAAAGCACGATCAGTTGGAAGGACCAAACTGACAGAAGAACGTCATGTGCGCTTCTCACTTGTCACAGAGCGAGGAAATGAGGATGAGCTATCATGTCGAGTGTTTTGCGAGGTTTCATCTCTCGTGTTTCCGTGACAGGCAGTCACTCGCCCCTATGAGAAGCCACCCGCGTGCTACCGGAAGTGCGTACACACCACCTATCGGGTTTCATGCCGTCATATTACTATTACGGAAATGATGCGACAAATAATAGACTTTAGAAGGCTTCTCGCTAATTACTACCGTATACATTTCGTTACAGTTAGTTGCTCGGCTTTGGCAGACTACAATACGCAAGTCGTCATAATGCTGCACGGATACCACAGAGCCCGGAAGTTCCCATGTGGAAGGCACCGGAAGGGCATTTCTAGTGCTCGGAAGGTAGAGCACTTCTTTCAGGTGACAATTTTATTCTGCTGTGGAAAGCGCTGAATGGATATCTTTATACCCACCAAATGCTTGAATTAAGTAAAGAAATGTTGAGGAAATACAGGCTTCCCGATCTCAAAACAGGCAGCGATTTTTCTTCGTTGTAGAGTTAATCGAGTACGCGGCATCTTGTATTTTCATTTCACGCCTTTAAAAAAACAATTATCTAGAGAATTTGACAATCACGAGTTGCATTTATTAAGATTATTTCACGAATTAAAGTATGACTAGCCAAAGAAATGTTATTTAAATGTTGTATTGTGATTACTAACCTCTTAAAGAAATATGTATGGATACATACATCAGCATCCATTGGACAGCCTACTAGATTATCATGTTGCTGCTCCAATTTTTTAACAGGTAATGTCAGAAGCTGGAGTATCTGCTGTTAATTTATAATTTCGTTCAATACAAAATTTGTCAAGCTGATTACAAACATATTTCCTGTTGTCCTGTGTGTTCAGGTTTCCCTCTTCAAATTATTTAATCTACCTCAGCACCAAAGCGAGAGTCAGCCATATTTGACATTTAAATAGCGGCTCTATTGCGTCAAATTACGTCAGCTGTTGCGCATCTATTAACACAGAGCAGCTAGATTATCTAACCTGATCATAACCTAAGAAAAGCAGAGGAGGTGATAATGAAATGTGATAATTTTTTCGCGAAGGAAGGCTGTCATTGGTTGAAATGTGAAATTGTTATGCACATGATTGGTTGATTCCTATCACCTCACGTATGAGTGGTGTAGTCATTGTAAGTAAACCAACCCAGACGGAAGTTATAAAGGGTTGAGTAAATCCGAAAGCCATGACAAGCTTTTGTGGCTAGCCATAAGAGATAGGGATAGAGACTGTTAAAAGCTTCCAACCACATGTGAGGAAATTGCATCTGCTTCACGTCCGTCTATTTTAGAATAAAAATCTGTTATTTTTAATGTTGGGGAACAAAATTCGTAGACGTTTACGTAGACAAGGGAGGGTTTTAGAGCAGGAAGTGAAGGCTAAATATGCGACATGTGAGTGAGGAATATTCCACGCGACTTAAACAGGAGGGGGATGTAGTGGCACGTGTCAGCTAACATTTCCCTCTTTTCTGGAAAACGAGGGGTTGAGGAATTGGCTGGCTCGTCATTTATACTGTCATGAGGGCGAGAACAGCCTGTTCCATATTACTGTGTATTGTGTGGAGGTGAGAAATCGCTCGCTATTCACCCGCAAGCCTGCGGACAAACAGTAATGTTTGTAAGAGCCTATAAACGAATACGGTTTTGCAAACGCCTCAGGAGAGATAAAACTTTGTGCTTAAACGCAGTCCTAACAATGACATGCAAAAGTAAGAAATTATCAGCCTAATGAAACCTTATTTTTGTTTTTATTTTCTATGCTGTTTACCTATAGTAACTGGAGGAAGTATTGCATTTCATCCAAAAATTCCATACCGATATTTCAACTGAAATACACATTTCGAGATTCCCTGAGCAAAGAAAAAAATATTATAGAAAGATCAAATTTAGATCTCGTTAAAGCACACAATTAAGGTAAAATAACTATTTTTTGTGCGTTCACTATTTCCAAGATATTCCTGGTTATTGTTATGAAGTTTCAAATATTTATAGGTATTCCTCTCAAAAGGGAAATTATTCTTTTCTCGTGGTTATGCAAAGAGCATGGAATTTCAAAGCCATCATATAGCGACACTACTATATTTTATGTCGAAATATGTTAATGTGAATTGAAGATTTTTTGGGTTAACAAGAAGTGCCTATTTTCTAAGAATAATTTGTAGAAGAGTGAATGGAATAGGTCATGTGAGTGCAACACATCAGGTTATTTGAATTTTCAGATATATTTTTTTCCCTTTTGAATCACACCAGAGTAAGAACAACCAACTTTCTTCTTCTTTTTCTTCTTCATCATCTGATTATACTCCCCATATGGAGGACTTACACCCCTAGGACTTGCGAGCCTGTGCCTAGGGTCAGATGCCTGTTGGGGAGTTCAGGAACCTATGGACCGACAGAGTGAAGACCTGGAAGCGAGTGGTCAGCTAAGCATCAGGTATGATAGTGAGGAAGAGGTTGATTAAATGCAGGTGAAATCGATGGGATGGTGATGATGGAGCAGTTGGTGGAATGAGTAGCGGGGAAACCGGAGAACCCGGAGAAAACCCGCCCAAAGCCACCTCGTCTACCACGAATAGCACATGCGTGTCCCTGGGATAAATATTTTCTGGTAAGTATAAATGACCCATTTTCCGGGAGACCGCTGAAGAGAGCTATGATAAATCCTAGAGTAATAGAACACAAGCTCTAAGTGGTGTTGTGGATCTACTTTGTTATTAAGATATATTTTTCGAAATAATTGCTGATAAATGTTAATTAAAAGAAAATGAGAAAATATCCTATCTTCTTTAAACACAATAATTGGATAAAAATTGATCAGTGAATCAGTTGATCAAAAAAGTAGGTTAAGTATTAAAAAATTCAAAACAATAACAAGCAATATCTTGGAAAAGATTCATTACACAAACAATTGTATTTGACATAAATTGTGTTTTAACGAGATCTGCAGGTTGTGTCTATCTCGTACGGTTTACCAGTTAGCAAAATTCATCTAGAATAAAGAAGACTTCTGAGGACATTTCCAGAAAATTCAAGATAGGTATAACTACCTACAATTCATTTGTCATAAACATGTCATGCGGTATTTTAATAAAAACCTTCAGAGCCATTTTTGATAGGTACAATTAAAACTTTCGAAAAATATTTCATATAAAGGGTGGTCTGGGTTGGAGGATTCTCTTGAAAATCTCTGTTTTGCATCCTTGGAAGTTGTCGAACTTATACTAAGTTTGGTATTTAACCAATGTTTATTTTTGAGTCCGCACACGGACCTCTTTCTAAATTTTTTTTTTATTCAGGTGACTTCAAAATGAATATTTATAGTGAAATCTAGGTATCTAATTTTTGGGTCGAATGCAATACCTTCTTTACCTATCTACTGTGTACGTGGTAGAGAAAGTAAATTGATATACAGGAACCTGAGAAAATATAGCGAATGAGTTTTTAAAACTTCCTGTAAAAGGTGGCGGGTGTGGAGTAAATGAATGGCCAGGATTGCCCAAGCCCATAACCAGATCGTCTGGGTAAAGAACGGAAGTTACATCCACACATAATTTCTACCGCCTCTTACCCCGTGCCCCAAGGGAAACTAAAAACTCCCTCCCCTCCCCCTTGCATTTTGGCACGAGCTATAACGTTCTTCCTCATTTCTGGATTCCTGTACGATCCCACAAGAATGTAGAGCAGGGTATGATTTAATAGCGTCGCCAGCCCCGTCTTTTCCATGTTTCCGGGAATCTGAGTAGGTCACGCGTGCTGCGTGCTGCAGGGGTTGACTGCGTACGTATGTCGCTCATAATTCATCGTTGCTGAAAAGCGAGTAAACACTACCAAGTGTACAACTTTATGTCGTATCTTCTCCTCCCTTGGCTTTATTAGCAAGTACTCACATTATTTAGTTCAGTAGCTTCGATGAAAGCAAAAATGACGCTGCATAGTCACAAAAAAACAGTTTATCTCACAGTCATGATTCATTTCAGTGCACATTTCTCCATTATTTCTGTAACTAGTTTAGTTTCTCTCGTTTTCACTATGAATGTCTGAGAAACCCATCGCAAAAATCAATCATGCAGTTACCAGCCTCGGTCAGGCCCTATCTTACAATACATATTTAAAATGTTATTTTAACCACACACTGTGACGATAACAATTCTGAAAAAAAAATCTGATGTGTTAATCTCACATGACTTTCTCTACCCTTGTACCTACTAACTATTCTTACAAATATTTATCCTATCTTCTTCGTGGTAGTCGAGATAAACATTTGCAGAAATTATGTTACTGCTAATTTCCTTGTAGGTGGAAGGGGAATATGGGCTTTGAGTGATCGTCAAATATTTTAGAGGTGGTCACTATATGAGGGCTTTAAAATTCCGTTCTTGAGAAAAGTATAAATGTTGCAAAACTCACACAAATAACAAGGAATATCCCCGAAACGGTGCACTCCACAAAAATACATTTGGACATATATTGTGTTATAACGAGATTTACCTACATTTTTGTATGGTAAAATTTGGTTTTCCAGTTATACCACTATAATCAAGAGTAATCAAGAGTAAACAGGACTACATGGGCTATAGCCAGAAAATTCAAAATATACATTTCATTTGCCATAAAAATATCTTAAATACGTGATATTTTAATCAAAATCGTTAGAACCATGTCGATATCGAAGATGGTACAGAGAAAGTATAAGCTCTACATTTTACGCTTATCATCATTTTAATACAAGGGTTTTTAAAAATATTTATAAATCCACATTTACAATAATTTATCTAAAATGGGAATTTTATAATATTCCTTCCAACTTTTTAAAACCTTTCCTAAGCCAAACAAGTAAATACCACTCCGTATTAAAATATGATCGACTTCCCAATTTAGCTGATCTGCAAATTTCATTAAATTCTGACAAATAACAATTGAGGAAAAGAAAATGTAGAATGAACTTACAAAAACGGTTTCAAAGGTATCATATTCCATGGTCAGCGTTGTCTGGGAGAAATAAACAGTTTTGTTCACCGATGTTTGAAGAGGATGATTTGCTGACTTTAACAGTACATATATCTCCCGTCCAGTCTCAAACATATCGTATTGTAAAGACACACTAGCACCAGAACGAATCGTAAATTTTTGCCATGTTCCATCAAGAATATCAGATACATGCCATTATGTTAAATTTAAGGTTAAAGGTGACTTGAAAAATAACTGATGAAAGAAATGTTGACCAGCCCCAAGACTAAAGACGTGTTTGTATATTATCAAGTGTAACGCATGGCAAAACAAATGCTTTGAAAACACTCATAATTTATAATAGTCTATTTATAGGTGGTTCTGGCACCTTGTTTCGTTGTCAAGTAGCTGCTTTCATAATGGATGTATAGCATTTAAAACCTTTCATTTTTATTTCCTTTGCAACATGATTTATACAGGGTGTTCTCAACATTGCCAGAAATTCACACGTTTATACGTTTTCATACGAATGCAATGGCGTAAAACGAAATGCAGATATGTAGGAATATGCGTTGACTAAAACAATGACATTAAAATAGTTGCGTTCAAATAGTGTATAGGGAACATATATTTAAGTTTGACTATACTGTAAATTTATTTCAGAAACTTTGGTGAAAATCAAGGGATGGCAATTGTAAAATTATCAACAATTTATTGCAATAAATTCGTTGAACAAAACTAATTTTGAGAGAACTCGCCAGATTTCAAACTAAATACATTTTAATTATAAAATTCATTAGTTCAAATGACGCATATTATGGTTTAACGACCTTGAAAAATACAAAGAAAGTGTTATAGAAATGGCTCTTAATTTAGTGAACACTAAATGGCAAAATTCACCGAAAAGGGCATTTTTAGTTTTCATGCACTCTTATAAAGTGGAATTGCCTCTAATTTGATAGTAGATGTGTTCACTATCATTGTAGGGGTAATATTTATATTTTAAATACATATTTTTAAAATGATACTGCATTTGCCATTTTGTACCATGAATTTTAAAGAAGCCATAGAAAAAGAATCATGGCTCCTAAGTACTTGAGAATAGAGAAGTAAACTTTACTTTCTTTTTAGGGAAAATTTTGATCTTCAAATTGACACTGCTATTAAATATCTAGGCAGCTTCCATGTGCTCCATCAACGTCGTTTATTTGTTTTCTCCATTTTTGCCGTGGTCCTTTTTTTTTTTTTTTTTTTTTTTTTTCCTATGAGCGGCATTTTCTGGTATAAATGACCAGCTTTCTCAGAAACTGTTGATGCTAGCTAAATTAAGTTTCAGGACGATAAAAGATCTCCCGAGTGCTGTTGTGGATCTACTTTGGTGTTAATAAGACGGCTGTTTTTTTTAAATAATTGGTGATTAAGTTTAATCAAAAGATGCCATAATCGATGGAAAATTCCTATCTTCTTTAATAAACAAACTTACTAGATAGAAATAGATCCGCGAATTAAGAAGGCATTCACCTACATCCTGCAAAAATGGCAACGTGACACCTTAGTTTCTGAGATAATTGGTCACAAATTTAGCAGATTTAAGATTTGTGGGTTAGCTTATCTCCCCATAAGTACATGCGACTCTTGTAGATCAACAGAAAATATTGCGTAAAGAAAACCACATAAGATGCGTAAAATACGCATAAATGAAGAATGTCCCTGTAAAATATAATAAGTGCAGAAGTAGAAAGCTATTAGACAGGAACGAAGTAATTGACAGAAAAAGGACCAGCAGCTTCTGGATGCCTATGAACATCTCCGAATCGCAGACAGTCAGATGTTCTGTCCATACCTTAGACTGTTATCACGTATATATATCGTTCTTTGCCAAGTTTAACAACATGAATTCTAACTCTTGCTATGCATTATTCTCGCTAACGACGTTCCAGACGCGACATTCTGTTTAGTCGGGTGTCACTCTGTGTTGCCATCCTCAAGATTTCTTACCTACAAGTGATGAGCTAGAATAGCAATACATAAAATTGTTGTGCAAGAAACGCTGCATAGAGCGGATAAGCGAACATTGAAGTAAAACAAAATAAAAGGGCTAAAACTGGGGAAATCACAATGAAGTGAACATACAAACGAAAGGGTGCCACTCTTTGCGATGTGTCAATAATGAAGGCATTAACTTTAGCTGAAGTGATAGAAAGAGATAAAAAGGATTTGAAGGACTCCTTAAACCACTTTGAGCGTTACATCAATGCATAATGAGAAAAATATGTTAACATCTTAATTGGGTTTATTCATTTTTGTAACACTCGAGTTGATTTTGTTGATTCCCAATAGCAGTATGGCAGGAAGTTTAATCTCCTCTTCTTAAGTTTGCCATTATCTACTACGTATCTTATTTATAAAAAGCTTTTCCCTGTATCATGGTTTTATGACATATGTTACATGTCCAAATTACACTCATCGTACTCCTCCAGTCGGAGGGAGGAACATCAGTTCCAGTGACGGACACAAGCAGGCGATTCCATGGCAGTTTCTAAGTCATACCTTGAATTTTCTGGAAATGTCCTCAGAAGACCTCTTCATTCTAGATGATTTTTACACAAATGGTAAACAGTAAGACAGACAAAAGCTTACTAAATAAACTGTGGATCTCGTTAAAACACAGAATTTATGTCAAATATTTCTTCCTTTTGAGTGAACCATTTCCGAGATATTCTATTTTATTTGTTTGAATTTGTCAGTACTTATACTTTTTACTTTCTCTGCTGATAAGCAGAGGAAGTATTGTATTCCACCCAAACATTCGATGTCGAGGTTTCACCGGAAATATATGCTTAGAGACCCCCTGAATCCAAAAAGAGCATTTTTAGAAAAATGTCCGCGCGCGCGTGTGTTATGTGTGTGTGTGTGTGTGTGTGTGTGTGTGTGTGTGTGTGTGTGTGTGTGTGTGTGTACACTCCTCTTTACTTAACAATATGACTTCAAATTTTGTAATTAATCAAACCAAGACATTTTACCCCATAAGAATTAATTAAATCGGAAATGTTCTGATCAATTTATTTTCGAGCAAAAGTGTCCAATGCAGCACTAGTGTTTGGGATAATACCAGCGTTAATTACACCTGTCTCCCGGGGCGATGATTTCCCGCATATCTCCGTTCTGTACACTGACAAGAGAAGTTGACCTTCAGCTGTAGTCGAATGAAGGCGGTAGTAGACAGTTGCCCAGTAGACAGTTGTAAGGATGGGGAAAAGTAGTGATTGCAAGCACGCGGTGACTTATTCAAACTGGGTGGCATTATTTTATTTTTAAATAATAACGCACTATATTATACTTAGGACCTTACCTTATGTTACGTTGCTAAATTAGAAGTTCACTGTTAGACAGCAAGTAAGTTTATACACATTCCTAAGCAGGTTAATGCTGGGCTAGGAAACACGTGGTTATAATGTTGCAGCTTTTGGTTCTTTGCAATAGCCTTTGTTCGAGACTGATATATGTGTAAAGAAACCTACTAAAATTTCACTAGAAAACATTGTCGTTACTCTTACCTCACCTTATAACCAGAAATCTTTGTAGGGTAAGCATTTCTTCTTGTTGCCCTGTCCGCCACATCTTGGAGTGCCTCCTTAGCAATTTAATTTTCACAAAAATCGAAATTGGTGACACTGATTCTTGCGGATCGGCTTGATTTTTCTTTGTTGGTCCCAAACTTAATTGAAGTCACGTGTCGGTTGATAAATGACACTTTCCGTAGGTTTTTCTAGTTGAGAAATGTAGTATATACCAGATGCAGGGTAAAGATACCCGGTACTAGTTGCAATGGGATTGTCGCTTTTCGATTGATTATCTTTGAACATCAAGTCGTGACAGTTTTTATATTGGAAAATACGTTATTTTGCAATCGGTATATAGTATATACAAAATGGATGTGTAGATATATATGTATGTAACGGCTAATCTCCGATACCCCTTGACTGATCACCTCGAAATTCGGCATGTATGTGTATTTTTTCACGGTGAAGATTTGTGAGCTACCCATTTTACTATGCAATGTATTACATTCACATGGTTTTCTCTACTCGGTTTTCTTTTACGTAACACATTCACATATCCTCTACTCGCTCTTTAGCATACAACTAATATCTACCATTTTCTGTGTGCTTGAAATATAAATGCAACATATTACATTCACACAGTTTTCTCTACCTAGTTTTCTCTTACATAACACATGTCCTTCTCTACTCCTCCTACAAGCAATTCATACAGTTTTCTATACGATTGAAATAGAATTGCAACGTATTAAATTCACAGGGCTTTCTCTACTCGCCTTTCTTCCTGTAGTATTTATGATTGCATAACAGTACGTTTGCATAGTGCCTTCCCAAGTTTTTATTCACTTATTTTGTTCTTTATGGTATCCTAAGAGTTTAACTCTTTGTTTAAGCGTATTAAATAATACTTTTTAAATAGGGATGAATCGTTAAACCACGGGCAACACCGGGTATTTAAGATAGTCATATAAAATTAGTTCCACAGAATATAATTCTGGAATATACGAGGGTGAATCAAAAAGTAAGTTGCACTTCCTCGCCACAAGAGCACGCTGTACGTCGTGACGGGGTCAATGTGACGGGGCCCGTCGTGTTGTGTGAGCAGAGCAGGCCTGGCTCAATGGCATGTCAACTGGATATTCACTCCAAATTGGAGGTGCGTGCAACAATCAGATTTCTGTTGGCTCAACAGCTCAGTTACATGGACATTTATTGTGAAATCACTACTCTTTTTTGTGGGCATGCAAATTTTCACCGCAATACCTCACGCGGCCCACCAAACGTCGGAACTGCTACAGCGATTCAAGTGGGTGGTAAGACAACATCCCCCATACAGTTCAGACTTAGTGCCATACGATTTCTATGTGTTTAGTAAGGTGAAAAAGGATCTTGGTGGACGAAAATTCCGAAACGATGAGGAGGTGAACGCAGCTGTATCCAGCAGGTGATTACACAGTACTGGAGGTGATCTCTAACATCCGGAATCGAAAAGTTAGTTGCTTGAACCGATAAATGTTTACAGTCTCTTGAGAACTATGTGGAAAAGTGAACTTACATTGTATGTAGCCATAGCTGTGTTGCCTATGTGTATGTGGTTTAATAAATTACCATAACTTGAAAGTGCAAGTTACTTTTTGATTCGCCCTCGTATATATATGAACTATATTACATTAACTTTGAAAGATAAACAAGAACAATACAACGCAAGTTAGTAAGTACTGAAATTATATTTAACCAGCTGGCCAGTGACAGAGGAATATAGCCTTTAGGTAAGTAAGAAGCTTCGTGTTTTCTATCCTTCTTTACATCTTTTTGTATACTTAGGCGAAGGAAAATTAATTTTACGGACGAAAATTATGCCACATCTTACGAGGAGGTAGCCAAATTTCCCTTCCTGCAGTATGTAGGGAAGAGAAATATGCTGGTAATGAGAGACTTGGACTGTGTTGCTAGCCAAGAGTACTGAGAAATTAAACATCAAGGAAAAAGGCTCGTTTAGTTACTGTAATCAGGTGGAATGACTACAAGCAATTTGGGAGACAAAGCGCAAATGCAATGATAAACGCTTCAGCTTCATTAGGATGAATTGATGACACCAAATGCAAGAACTACACCGTGCCAACTCGTGAGACATTCTGGGGATTGAGAGAGATGTAAGAGGTGCTGTTTTCGTCTTCCTGACAACGTAGTAATCGTTTAATTGCTTTTATTTAATGTGGTCGATTCTTTTACGTATTCAGCTCATTTTACGTTTATTTTAAATCTAGTGTTCAATTTCTAATAACACACTGTACACATGAACAAAGGGGACTGGGAAGTGTAGGTAAACTGAAACGAAAAAAAAACCCTGTTTTTAACAGAAAAACATTATACGATTCTTTATAATCCAGAATATATATTGATGGTCATTTAAAGCACAAAAACGAAAGAATTAATGGACTGTGCATCGATTGAAAGGTTGGAGTTCCAGGCCTATTTGGTAAAACTTTTAATATCTCAATGTGTGTTATCTGCTAAAAGGGCATCACAGGCTTCATCTAAGGGGTCCTAGGTCAAAAGGCACAGAATTGCTAATCAGAAGGCAAACACATACAGTTAATGATTACTTCGCTGGAATGCACTAATGTTAGTTACACCTGTGACAACTAGGCCGCATCTTGGCTAAGTGGTTAGACCATTCGCCTCTCACTAAAGCGGCCCGGGTTCGATACCAGGCTACCGCATGTGGGATTTGTTGTGGACAAGGCGGCGCAGGGGCGGGTTTCCTCCGGGTTCTCCGGTTTCTCCCGCCATCTCATTGCACCGATGCTCCATTTTAATTTCATGTACCATCAGTGTCACCGCCTGCGGTGCCGTGTGTAGTAAAAGTGGGCGTTAAACACTACCAAAAAGAACTGTGACAGTTGCAATTATCTTTAAAACAGGGGTGTGGTGATAATTTTTTAAATAATTCGCTTTTCATGTTTAAATGTTCACATTTTCGTGTTAATAATATAAAAAAATTTCGCGAAAAAATACATATGCGTAGTTCGTGTAATAACTGACTGGTATTATTTTGGACAAAACCGATAAACTTAACTTACACAATAGTAAAACAACATTCTCGTATCCGTGAAATTTAATTATGAATACCACCAGCAGTTTATGCGATGTTTAACAGAGGCGGTTATTTTAGAAAATGTATAAAGTTTGGTAGGAAATATTCAATGAAATACTATTTAGCGTGTTTATTCCATAACACCAATTTACAACATCCAACAAGTTACAATGTTTTCAGGCCATAGGAGATCTCGTCAGTAACTACTATAGTGCGAAAGCAATCTTAAGCTGTCTGCATTAATTGATCTTATCGTAAGGCTTGAACAGATTTCTCACAACCTGGTTGCCTTTAGCTTTAAATGTCAACAGAGCATGCCGTGGGTATCTCAGATATATATTACTAGCCTGATATCAATTTAGAACATAGCTGCAGAATTATAACATAAGCGTACATATAATTTTCACTCTGAAATTTAGGTAGTTCATTAAACCTAAACGTTGCCAAACCAAGATGGATATCCATTTTTGCAACAAATTTTGATGGCTCGAAAAGAAAATCGAGTGTTTTGGTTACCTTTATATCTTCACCACGAAAGTTTTGTAATTCATTTTTAAAATATACCAATATTCGTGTTTATCGTGTTAAAAAGGAAAGAAAGAAAAGAAGAGAAGAGAAGAGGAAGAGACGAGGAAGAGATGACGAAGAGACGAGGAAGAGATGAGGAAGAGAAGAGAAGAGAAAGAGACGAGGAAGAGACGAGGAAGAGACGAGGAAGAGATGGAGAAGAGAAGAGATGAGAAGAGAAGAGAAGAGAAGAGAAGATACGAGAAGAGAAGAGAAGAGAAGAGAAGAGAAGAGAAGAGAAGAGAAGAGAAGAGAAGAGGAGAGAAGAGGAGAGAAGAGAAGATACGAGAAGAGAAGAGAAGAGAAGAGAAGAGAAGAGAAGAGAAGAGAAGAGAAGAGAAGAGAAGAGAAGAGAAGAGAAGAGAAGAGAAGAGAAGAGAAGAGAAGAGAAGAGAAGAGAAGAGAAGAGAAGAGAAGAGAAGAGAAGAGAAGAGAAGAGAAGAGAAGAGAAGAGAAGAGAAGAGAAGAGAAGAGAAGATACGAGAAGATACGAGAAGAGAAGAGAAGAGAAGACAAGAGAAGACAAGAGAAGAGAAGAGAAGAGAAGAGAAGAGAAGAGAAGAGAAGAGAAGAGAAGAGAAGAGAAGAGAAGAGAAGAGAAGAGGAGAGGAGAGAAGAGAAGAGAAGAGAAGAGAAGAGAAGAGAAGAGAAGAGAAGAGAAGAGAAGAGAAGAGAAGAGAAGAGAAGAGAAGAGAAGAGAAGAGGAGAGAAGAGAAGATACGAGAAGAGAAGAGAAGATACGAGAAGAGAAGAGAAGAGAAGAGAAGAGAAGAGAAGAGAAGAGAAGAGAAAGAAAGAAAGAAAACCAGATTCTGCTCAAAATTGGATATCAAAGGTGGCATATAGATGGAAGATCACCCTCCTCCAAAACAAGTCATACAAACATTAGCTTTATTGTTTCAGTGCTGCTCAGATGTCTTACAATTCTTATAGTAACAGAAAGGTATCGTAACTGAAAAGAGGTTGAGGCCATCTGTTTCTCGCAAGACAGCAGACCATTGGAACATCGTTAATGTGGCCGACGTAGAATTAAAACGCCTGTTGGCAATTCCATGAGAACATGGCGCCTGGTCACTCTGAGGGACGCCAATAACGTTATATTGCTGCAGCCGCTTTGAACAAACAAGGGAAACAGCAAGGTATTACATTGGAAGGATGGCCTGCCTGCACCACCTCACATGATATTAAAACTGCCAGTCCTCCCTCGCTCCACGATCCTGATATTGCTTGTTGTGACCACAAGCACCAGGTCTGAAACAATAAGCCCTCCCCCTGTCTTTATAGGTTTCGATACGCACATTAGTATTACCGCGCTCTTCTCATACCTTTGCACAAATTCCGCATCTTAACTAAGCAGGTGCATATTATACCTACGGAGCGAGATGGTTCCATGATAAAGTGTGAGGCTCACATTACCGAGCTCCCAGGTTCGATTCCCATCGACCACTCACTGATCTTGGGTTTTTCGTGGTTTTACCTGATCGGTAGGTGAATGCTTGGGTGGTATCCCATGTACCACCATTTACTTTCATTCTCATCTTTAAGGTGTACTTAGGTTTAGTGGCGTATGGCAGTGTCGAACTGATGGCGCGGATGCTTGCTTAAAGGAAACAATATTCTTGTGGACACTAGAGGGCTGCTTGGTCAACGGGTAGTTCCATCGCCCTCTTTAGACAGCCCCAGAATCGGGACGGGTCTTCGAGCCCGGAACTGTTGGGGACTTCCGCGCGACTCTGCGGCCTGACTGTGAATCCTTCACTTTATACCTTCCTCCTGATGGTTTTTTTTTGTAGTGTTTAACGCCCACTTTTACTACTACGGCACCGAAGGCGGTGACACTGATGATATATGGAATGAAGATGGAGCACCTGTGGAATGAGATGGCGGGGGAAACCGGAGAACCTGGAGGAAACCCGCCCCAGCGCCGCCTCGTCCACCACGAATCCCACATGCGGTTACCTGGGATCGAACCCAAGCCGCTTTGGTGAGAAGTGAATGGTCTAACCACTCGGCTACGGCGCGGCCCCTCCTGAGGGTGGTAGCCACAATGTATCTAGGTAGGTCTAAGTCGCGAGCTATCCTCCTCTGTATCACCTATACCTAAATGAATTACATAATTACGAAATTACTCTTCTTTGTGAGTTGAATTTTATCTATTATTTATTCTATCCAAAGGTTAGTTTGGGCTAAGCGTAAAACTTTAAAGAGGTATTTTAGACGTGGCGAATGGCCGATAGTTGCGGAATGGTTTATGGTCGAGTTTAATTTTGTATTTATGAGATCACAGGGGTTTCAGGTTAGTATCTCTCCGATTTTCGTGTAGTAAACATCGGGAATTGTACGTGATTAAGCACAGTGTCCGCTTCAGTACCGAACCCCCTCCGTGTCTCTCCTATTCCTCCTATACTGACATCCTGTACATTAATGAACATCAAGGTGCAAAAGGAATATTTTCGACCCATCTATATGGTGTAACAGTAGGACCTCTGCCTTCCAACCTACATGACCCGACATTTTCTCCCCCCCCCCCCCCCTCAGGGTTGCCAATGTTTAAAAATAAAATCATCGTACCGGCCACTCAAAATTATAGATTTGGATTCAAAATTATCGTACATCATAAACCATATGTTGCAACAATAAATGTATTAGTATAACACTCATGAGAATTTAATACTATTGATGTTTATGGTATCCACTTTCAAGATTGATGACCTCAAACAGTATTACAACTTTAGCACTTGTGTTTCTCGGACTATTCATCTGAAAGTTCATCATCTTCCTCAACTGTTGCAGCATTATACAAATTTGTTGTTGAGGTAAACTTTAACGTTTTCTCGGTAACTTGCAAATTTTCAGATTCACCACATTCTTTCATAAGCGAGACGACCGAATAAGTCCATTTAGCGTATCTAGCGCCAATCTGTTTCTAATTTTGGTTTTTATTAAACCTAGCTTGGAAAAAACTCTTTCACAAGAAGTGCTTCTGTGGGGGAATGAAATCAATGATAATGCAACTTCCGCCAGTTCATTGAAATCAGTATTTCCACCAAGGTGACACGTGTTTAACAGCACTCCAGAAACTGTCAGGTTCAGGCATGTTCTTTATTTCACACGGAATATCACGTATTCCGAGTTTTCTCCATTGATCATCAATTTTCTGAACAGTGCCTTCTTGACTGAGATTGCCATGTCTGGGCACACTGGCAACAAGGGGACAAAGGGTAGGAGGATATGAAATGGTTGCCTTAGAGGGGTGGAGACAGGCCATGACGACAAAAGTGGTGTCGCTATTTGTAATTAATTTCATTTCGCTGGTGTGAAAAAACAGTGAAAATTATATTTCGCCGGTATCGAAATTATCGTACACCCCCATAATTATCGTACGGGTTGACAGCCATGAGTACAAACATACAAATTATCGTACACCCCCATAATTATCGTACGGGTTGACAGCCATAAGTACAAACATACAAATTATCGTACACCCCCATAATTATCGTACGGGTTGACAGCCATGAGTACAAACATACAAATTATCGTATGCCCCCATAGTTATCGTACGGGTTGACAGCCATGAGTACAAACATACAAATTATCGTACACCCCCATAGTTATCGTACGGGTTGACAGCCATAAGTACAAACATACAAATTATCGTACACCCCCATAATTATCGTACGGGTTGACAGCCATGAGTACAAACATACAAATTATCGTATGCCCCCATAGTTATCGTACGGGTTGACAGCCATGAGTACAAACATACAAATTATCGTATGCCCCCATAGTTATCGTACGGGTTGACAGCCATGAGTACAAATATACAAATTATCGTATGCCCCCATAATTATCGTACGGGTTGGCAAAACTGCCCCCCCCCCTACAGTTTTTCCTTAATTCTCATAAAATAAGGGCTCTGTAATCACCGTGCTCATGTTTCACCTATTTCATTCACCGTCTCTACAGACGTTGGTCGTTCCAGAAAAAAGAGGTACAGAGGTATTTTTTAGACGTGCCGAATGACCTTGCTAGGATCTGCGCGAGTGACATCGTACAAATTGATGCTGGAGGATTTCCTTATAGTAGGAATAGCTCTAAGTTTAAATAAAGCTGCTTTTTAATAACTATGTCTATTCATAATCGTGTCCTTAAAATGGAAGGAACATAAACAAGTACTGGGACCAGACAACAAACCTTTTCTTTTGCTAAATTCTATCCCATATTCTATATCTTTTGGGAGATTTGTCTCTGTTGGAAACGAGTGAAAACGAATTACCTTATGTTTCGCCTTTCACATTGCACATAGGCATAACATTAAGGCATTTTACAAATTTACGTTGTTTGTATAATACTAAACTGACTCAATAACGCCACCATAAAGTACACTGCCCTTGAACTTCAATACCAACATGAACAATTTATGAAGAGGTGCACATGCTGCAGTAAGCAAGTTGTGAATTCCCACGTACCTGCAGCGTGCGGATGGAGTTGCTGACGTGTGAGGTGTTTAATATTTTATTTGCACAGCGATAGGAAGAAAACAATCTTACCACTGCATTTTAAAGGCCATCACCTTCATTTAGGAAGAAACATGATTTTTGTGTTTCGTTCCCCGTTAAGGAGATATGGGCTTACACTCGTGCGGGTAGTTCTATATTAACGAGGAGTTGATATTGCGTGTTGTCGTTTACTTCTTGCCCAAATGGTAGCTGTGTCTCATCGTAATTTCATTCTACCATGCTTTAGATATACTAGCTACTTCAAATATTTAGCCTTTGTGGCTATCAACTTTTTGGACAGTTTTATTTTCCAAGAGGGAAACACTGTTCCAGGTGTGAGCCACCAGGTTTCGAAGCCCTAGACCACTACGTGCCCCTATCTACCACTGCAGTACCGTAAACAACGGAGTATATCATTATTGTTACTCCCATGTGTGTAATTGTGTGTTTAAACATAGATGACCCCAGTATCAACATTTGGAATTCGAGAGGGAAATTGCCGAAATAAATATGACTGATTCATGGGAAATGTTTGTTTTAGTGACGTTCCCGTGTAAATGGACGACTCATGTCCCACCAATATGGTTGATATATACATTATTGAACCAGTCCGTTCCCCTCCCACACAATTTTATTAATGGCCCCTTACTAAAACCGGTTCAATATATAATCCGTATAGATTGTGTACCGGTGCAACAAATCCCACCGACCAACATTTATTTGCGAGCAGAAAAAAAAGCACTGTATATAATTTTAGTACAGTCACGGCAGATAAACAGCTACCTTTTTTTTTTTTTTTTTTTTTTTTTGTCAATGTGGATTCCCGGATTTCTCCCAAATTCAAGGCTTTCGGAACATAATCTAGCTACTTACATTCTGTATTACATCTATAGCAGGTAAATATAGGAAGTTTACATTTTACCCAAAAATTTCATATCCAGATTTCAATACAAATACATGTTTCGAGACCCTCTGAATCCAACACAAAAACGAAACGCTTGGCAAAATGTGAGTGGTCATATCAAACTTGATAAAGAAGTTCCACGTCTTCCAAGGATGTGGCATCAAGATTTTTAAGAAAATCCTTGCACCCCAAACTACCCTTTACATGGACAACTTGCCCTCATTTATAATTTTCTCCAACGACTTTCCATAAAAATAGCTAGTGTTTTAAGATATTTGTATGACGAATAAAATCTTGAATTTTCTAAGAATAGCCTGTTGCCTTTATTCTGAATTATTTTTGTATGCCTGACTTGTAAATCTAAGAGACAGGCATCGCTACTAAACAAAAAATTAAGATCTCGTTAAAGCATACAGTTTATGATTAGTATCTACCATTTTTGTGACGTTAACCGTCTCCGACATATTCTTTGTTACTAGCCTGAATTTTCAGATACTTAGTTTTCATCAACTGATTGTAGGTAGATATACGTTTCTTACTCTCTCTACTGCTTATCTGTAATAAATAGAGGAGAGTTATATTCCCTGGTACGGGGTGCACTCAGCCTCGTTAGGTCCTTGAGCGGCCAACTTTGGAGCTACCTGAACAAGCAATAGCGGTCCCTAGTTGCGAAGACGGTATATACCGGAAAAGAGGGATCGGGACACTGAAGACGTCCCATCCTCCAGTACTGCACCCCACTCATGACGCCTATGTGGGACAGAAATGGGGGACGCAGCAGCCGGGCGGTAGGCCTTGACCCGAAAAAGGCTGTTGCGCCGCGAGCTAAGTGTTATATTCCACCAAAAATTTCGATAGCGAGATTTCAGTAGAAGTACAAGTTCTGAGACTCCCTTAATAAAAAGGGTGTGGTTAGAAAGACGTCAATGTGTGTGTGTGTGTGTGTGTGTGTGTGTGTGTGTGTGTGTGTGTGCGCGCGCGCGCGTGCGTGCGTGTGTATGTTGAACAAAAAAACTCAAAAATGACAAGCGTAGTATTTATCTTCATTTTCCAAGGGTGCTATACGAAAATTTTCAAGAAAATTTCCCTACCCAAAGCTACTCTTTGCAAGGAAAATTTCTCAAAATCTTTTATTTTCTCTAAAAGGCTAACGATTTTGGATTAAAGTAACCACATGTTTAAGCTATTTCACGAAAAAATGTATAACTCGAATTTTCTGGGAATAGTATCCAAAGTTCTCCTTATTCTAAACCAGTTTTATACAATTGTTAAACTGTAACACACAGACGAAATCTTACTAAGCAAAAACATAGATCTCATCTAACCACACAATTTGTGCTAAAAAGTCTTTGCAGCATTAACCATTTTCCGAGATATTCTTTGTTATTGGTTTGAACGTTTAGGTACTTTATACTTGTACACTTTTGTAAGAATAGTTTACCTGAGTAGAGAAAGTAATGTGATTGCTAAACATCAGATTTTTGTCGCGGTCATTCAAGACCATGGAATAAACAAAGCAATCACATAGTGGCCCGCCTTTTAAACATGGGACTATCGCTTTAACCTACGTGTGCTTCTTTTACCTACAACGAATATGTAAATGTGTAATATAAGTTTGCCTCGATTAACAAGAAGCAGATAGAAGAGCATTTTGTAGAAGAGTGATTAGAGTAATACAATATTACAGACTTTTCGCTTAAGTAATTTGCCTCATAAGTCAGAAAAGAATAAAATATTATATTAATTTAAATGTTGACAAAAATCGCTTAGATAACTATCGCTTTTAATACCTCAATTATGGCAAAGTATTTGCAAGGATTTGCAGAAAGGAAGCAAAAAGTGCGCGAACTGGACGGAAATGTTGCAAGATATGTAGTTATGTACACAGTAGCCTAAGGAGCATGCAAATAGCATTACCGTCCTATGAATACATAACGTTGTCAAGACAAGTTCTGTCAAACGACATTAGCAATTCTAATAACTGTCTCCTTTAATTACTACTAATATTGTAAGAGTTATGGATACAGACTGTTTTATAAATGTCACTTTTTCCCCAAGTAGAGAGTGGCGTAATGGAATGACCGGAGTTGGAAAGTTTATTATTAACGTGCCCCAAACCAGTTCATTTCTCTGGGATAAGGAATGTGGCTACGACAAAACGCCAGCACATAATACACCCATGCAACAGGTTCTGCTGTTCACCTTACAAGGATGATGATGATGATGATGACTATTATTATGATTATGATGGTGATGATGATTATGATTATTATTATCATTATTATGATTATCATTATGATTATCATTATGAGTGTCATTATTATTATTATTATTATTATTATTATTATTATTATTATTATTATTATTATTATTATTATTATTATTATTATTATTATTATTATTATTATTATTATTATTATTATTATTATTATTATTATTATTATTATTATTATTATTATTATTATTATTATTATTATTATTCAATTAAGACGGGTACTAAACCCATCAGCTTTCATTTTTAAATGTTATTATATCCGTAGATCGACAACTTCCAGGCTTAAAACATTTGCATTTGTTCCAGTAAAATGTAGTTTCCGGGCATTTTGGCTATGATCCAGTTGATGAGAATTCGTCTAATGTTTCGCACATCCTCCACCGAGCATCTTCAGAGGAACAGTGACTTCTGGCTTGTGTGTATGTACCTACTGCTAGAGAAAAGAGCACTGTTGGTGTGCCGGGCGATACAGGTAAATTCTCATCAACTGGAATTGTCATGATTCGAGCGTCACTACCATTAACCCAAAGCTTTAACCTGTTTTCACAAGACTAATCCAAACATTGCTTTAAATTACAGGTTAAAAAATCGTCGTTATTTAAAAGTCTTCCACTAGTCACCAGAAGTTATTTAGATCACAATTAT
>CM060962.1:214084030-214254030 GCA_030765045.1 Tenodera sinensis | reverse complement strand
AGAAAGAAAGAAAGAAAGAAAGAAAGAAAGAAAGAAAGAAAGAAAGAAAGAAAGAAAGAAAGAAAGAAAGAAAGAAAGAAAGAAAGAAAGAAAGAAGAAAGAAAGAAAGAAAGAAAGAAAGAAAGAAAGAAAGAAAGAAAGAAAGAAAGAAAGAAAAGAAAGAAAGAGAAAGAAAGAAAGAAAGAAAGAAAGAAAGAAAGAAAGAAAGAAAGAAAGAAAGAAAGAAAGAAAGAAAGAAAGAAAGAAAGAAAGAAAGAAAGAAAGAAAGAAAGAAAGAAAGAAAGAAAGAAGGAAGGAAAAGGAAAAGAAAGGGATGCGCGCATCATATGCTTGTGTATTGAGTATAGCGTAACTCAAATACAAAAATTAGGCTGGACACTCAACTTTTTGTCGAGTGTCTTTTAAGGATACAACGCTACGGCAAACAAATTTCTCCCAAAATAAAACTACGCTTTATCTTATCGAAAACAATGAGTGATCAAAATGCCGTCCTCTTCATTCTGACTGAAATTTGTATAATTATACGTAATGGGAAACCATAGAAGATAATCAAAACTAACCAAAAGAATAGCCCTAGAGTTCATGTACATAAATGTGAATAACCGAGCGAGTTGGCTTCGCGGTAATTTGTAAGGCTTGCATTCGGGAGATTCCCATTGACCGCCCGCCACTGAACTTGGTAGGTGGATGCAGCAGTGATTTCAATCTACCACGATTTCGTTTCTCTTAGTTTCCTTTCATACCGTTTCCTTCTCATGCTTCAGGTATGCTTCTAGGTTTCGTGGCGTGAGGTGGTGCGGAACAGATGGCGCGGAACAGTAGGCGCGGATGCTTACTCCACTGTAAGTTCTTTGATACATATGGTTGTGTGTGTTAGAGAAAAGGGCTTCTTTGCGTAGCCGTGGTCGGCTTCCAGTATCACCTCCTTGTGTTAAGAGCTGCTAGATGGCCTCTTGGGTAGTCGCCTCTCTGTGCCATTTTTTTGTTATTGGTTTAATCGGAAAATTAACTTTCGGGATCGTTCTTTGGGCGCACATAGGTAGTCAGCGTGATGCTGGACAGATGGCCTTAGTTGTACAATTGGCGTCCTATACCATCTCTTGTATTTATTTCTTTTATTCTTTTGGTGGATATTGGATCTAATCCAATGTTTACCATGCGACTGAAGTGAATGGTTAAGCAGTTCCAGTCAGATTGGTTGGTGTACAGAATTTGAACTCACGACCCTCCGAATGCAGACGATTTGACAACCATAAAATACTACTGAGCGGGATGGTGAGGCGGTAACGTCTGTGACCCGACTTCGGGAGGTCGTGGCTTCGATTCTCGCCGACCTTCCTGACCTTGGGTTTTTTTCGGGGAGTTTCGCCAGGCCACTAAGGCGAATGCTGGAAGGGTATTTACCTTACATCCTCGAATAACTGCCTTTCATTTCATTAATTTCATTCTCTCTATATCCCGTCTTTCCAGGTAGTAAAAGTCAGCGCAGTCACCGGTAGGATGCGCTGTGGTGGAGCTTGCGCTCAGGAAATACGGTGTTCAGCTTAGGGGAGGCGTTTCGGTCGGCTGGCCGACCGCCAGGGGGATTGATTAATTAGCCGGACCTGGATGGTGGTGCGCTCTATGTGGGACCTGGAGCTCTGTCGGCTGAATAACTGCCTGCAGCTGTTAGGGACCCACCGTAGTAGTTCTGCCTGTGATGCGCTCTGGCTGCCTGTAGGGTACTCTCCTATCATCCTTCCTCCCAGGGTCTGACGCACAACAAACCACCGCCTGACGTACCGGAATTCTCACCGTGACAGAGAAGACAAGGCAAGGTCATAAAATACTTCAGTGGAACATAACGGGTAGTATTCCATAATAATTGTTATTTATATTTGTAGACAGTAAGTTGTCAAATTGATTCAGGTTTGAGAATAACATTATTGTTTTATTATTTGTATTTTTATGTTACTGTGAAGTGTTATTCTGCCACAATCTGAAATATTCCAATGCTAGGTTTTCTCTGTATATATTGGTAAACCTGGAGCATGGAAAAATAAGTGATGAAGTAAAGTTCCATTTTCTCTGCGTTCTCTTTGAAAACTAGTAAATTATGGCAATTGGCCTTAAGCATGAATGGGTCTCGTATTTGCAGTAATTTAAAGGATTGCAGCTTTGATCTCCAGTAATTTTCTAGTAGTTTTGCATAACTTCACTTAATTGCTTTATTATTCTAAGAGTCTTCCATAAAGAAAGTTCATATGCTAAGGAAAAAGAGGTAATTTTAAAGCGGAAGATGCTCTTAATATTAAAAGGGTAGGTATGTCAAATACAGCCGTATACTGCAAGGACAGACAGAGAATTTAACACAGCACGGCGTCGAGGTTATAAAACTTCGTTCACATCATGTTCAATAAACATCAATTTCATCCCAATTGGAGTTTGGAAGGGTAGGGGAATATATAAAACTGTTACTTTAATCACTTACGTAAATTACAGAGCAGGTTATTTTGACGTTGATTGGTTACCAAAATAGTGACGTCATGATAGGCTTTGATAATGCGCACATTCGATTACAAATATAAACTATGCTATCGTTCGTTTCAACATTGGATTGGTATATTTAAATCGAAAACATTGCTTTTAATTTTCTACTTGTTTGGACAGGGGAAGGATGCTTATTATAAAAAAGCGAACTGTGTTTGTTTTAAATCCAAGTATTGAAAATGCTGAATAGCGCTGTGTCTAAACGCTCCGTAATTACAAACGGTTTACTTTGAATATCATTATTTTTTTATTTGTATTTTGAAAGGACTCGGCATGCTCTAATATACCGTAATGAGCACAATGAACAGAATAATTAAAAATCACAGCTAAAAACAAATAAGTAAATGCTATCGTATACTGTTCCGTGAATCGTCTGGCTGTCCCGTGGGGCACGACGGTAAAAATGCATTGTCCAGAGAATTATATATGCAGGATATGCTTTTTGAGGGATGCACCACAAAAATACAGTTTGTTGGATTCGTTCTCATTAGCAATGCTAATAAATAACATTTACACCATTTTTACAGCAGTGTTTTTAGCGCTGTTTTGCTGTTTTGTTATGTTGTGTAGGTACGCCTTTTAAAAATTGGGTATGAATTTACTTTTCCAGCTTTTAACAAAGCTTTGTTTACAGCCTGGTTAAATTCCTTAAATATATATTTTAGCGAAACCCCGACAACAAAGCTAATTCGCGAGTGTAGCAGTGACCAACAAGCAGACAACAGAAAGGTTATTCAATTAGCGCTGTTAATTGATAAAAACGTGTACATATGTAGGTACATGAAACACTCAAATGTTATTTGTAACTTCTTATTTTTCTTCTTAGATCTTTCCATACAGCTTGTTTATTTCATTACTTCTTCTCTTTTAGTCACATATACTTACTTGATTTTCAAAACAATCCTCTTACCCAATGTGAAAATGCAATGGGTAGAGGAAGCCTATGAGTGTAACCTAACCTGTAACACTTTGGCTTTTTTATCTACATGCACCTACCTATACCTACCTGAGATAGGCACAATATGAAGAAAAATTTGTCAGTGCAGGTGTAAGTGAAATAGTTTCATCCTTTGTTTGCATAAATTCTCTTAATACATTTTTTGTTTATCTTTAAAATGCTACATTAATAGAATCGCACCATTTCAGGTTGAGTAGATGGTTGACGCAAGCCGTTATGGTAGTAGCAAGTGTCTCCGTCTTATTATTCTGAGTTAAGTGATCATGCAAAAACTAAAATAAATATGCTAATTTGTTGATGAACTTTACGTTTAAAGATGGAGACAAAATCTGTTCAGAATGGAGTCTAGTATTACCTGTTTAAGGGGGGACGTAGATAAAATATATCACCTCAAAAAAGGATTTATAACTCTTACATTATCTAACTTAGAAAACCGAAATTTGGTGTGGTAATCACTAATGCTTGTTTACATACTGTGTAATTTTTTCAGGTTTTTTTGATAACTTGGAGTTGATTTATGCCTTTTGCTATCGAAAAAAAAATGGTGTATTTTCTCAAAAAGTGCTTGAGATATTTCATTGAAAATTTTATGCATTAGATTGAATATGCAATCCATAATCCTGTAGAACACACTTTTGAGGTATTATCGTTTTTTAGATAAAAATGATATATTGTTACTTTGACATAATTCTTGAAAATTCATTCGAGTAAAATCTCACAAACGTTTAACTAAAATGTTTACTGAAATTCTATTCCACAGGATTATGCAGTAGGACCTTTGTTATCAAACTGCCAAATTTTATAACTGCACACACAATAGTTTTGGAGAAAATGCACCTTCAAGATGACAAAATGTAAACTGTAGAAAAGTTGAGTTAAGATTTACTTTGATTTTCAGTATTGCAGAGGTGTTTCAAAAGTAAACACTTCAAAAAAAGCGACCTCAATAAGCACATTTCGCCATCTTGTTCACAGCCTTCTAAAAGTGCACAAACGGTACTTAGGAAACTGAGAGTCAAAACAGCAAGAAACACAACAATGGCAAACACTTTTAAGGAGGAAGTAAAAAGAGGGCGTCGCACAGTAACACTCACTTATATTTAAATTATTTGTTATTACTTAGAGTGAGGGTAGAAGCATGAAACCTCAGGAATACAATCCCATTATTGTAAACTATTTTTAATGAAAAGAAAAAAAATAGCTGAGATTATTGAATAAATCTACATCTACATCTACCCCTTAAACGGTGACCTTATTTCAGTTACATCCTATACACATAGATTTATGAAATGTTAGCGCGGTAGGTATGTCGTACAGCGAGTGGTTTCGTACATAAGCACGCACGCATGCACGAACGAAAGAACCTAAAAGTGGAGTAGCTGCCTTAAAACCAAGTTGGAATGTGCAAGCAAATATAGATTTTAACCTACGCGATTGACAATAAAAGACCAGTGCTTGACCAGGACAGGCTGCTTGTTATAATAAAGCAACAGAAGTGCAGCTGCCTGAGGTAAGAACGAAGAATCCATAACCACCCACGTGCCTATTCTTGTTGTAACAAGCGACCCATAAAAGGCAAGACGGAAAAGTTTAAAAGTTCAATATTGTTTCCGGTACCCCATTGTAACAGTGGGACCTCTTCCAAACCCTCACGTCATATTTCGAGCAGGTTTTGCCATTCACTGCAGAGTAAAAGGGAGGAGAAACGAAGCAAAGATGGCCATATAATTTATTACTGTATTTATTTACTGGGACTCGTGCCCAGAGCAAAATGATTTCTATTTGAGTATAAAAGCAAACCAAACTGCAGAAGGCGAAACTATGAGTGCTTAACAGAGAACAGAATATCCCTTTTGATTGCCTTCTGTTCATTTTGTATTTCATTACATAATTCGTACTCTTTTCTGTGTTCTTTTCTGGGGACAACTTCATAGCAGATTAGAAGTTCAATGTCTTCGAAAAAAACTGTACACAATCACGCATCTCACACACAGCTAACCTTAGTTCATTTCTCGGCCGGAGGAAAGCACATAAACAATGGGCGTATTCCGGGCAAGTGGCTCTCAACTAAGCATACATTCAGTTCAGAATCAGAAGTAAGAAGGGATAATTATTATGACTATTCCACTCATGATGGATTATCACCTCTTGGTCATGGTACTATCGTTTTGGTTATATCAGCTCTTACTTGCGGTTCCACCAACCTAAACAGTTTCTTACGTTTGTGAACATCTGGAGTAGCCCTGCACAGTAAAAACAATTAGCGGGTCATTCAAAAATGGCAGTCAAAAGATTTGGCGAATATTCTAGTGAGGATAATTGAAAAGGTGAAGTAAAAAAGTATCTTTAACAACTGTAATTTTAAATACAGACGTACCTTTAATGAATAGCTTATACTAGCGCAAATTCGTCCATTTATGTCCAACATATGTCTAATTTCTCATTTCCCTGAATTAAACGATTAAATTATTGTTGTTCTCACAACCTACTGGTAGTGTCAACTGTGAAAATAAAACTTAATTAAAACGTATGAATGTTTGTTTACTTTTAAATCACTATTCGTGGAGTACTCTAAGCAAATACCACTCGATATTTTCATATTTGGAATCATTTTTCTCGCGCTTCGCGCTCGAGAAATTATCGTCATGTGATACTCTGTCGTGCTATTACTACAGATACATATTATGACAGTGTGGGTTTATTCTGATGGATGATAGTCAATTTCTCCAAGCATAAAATTATGGGAATTAACCTCTTATCAATACATTCCTCATGACTCTCACGTGCTAAATTCTGAAATGCTTTGTCAGTACCAGTCTGTGCTTTCCAAATACAGTCCTTCTAACATGACGAAGATAAGAACATGTGTATATCAGATCTCATGAGCATGGGCTTGAAAAACACTGAATATTTAGACAAGGGAGGGTGGGTCTTTGGCCAGTTGGGTCATTCTTGCAACAAGAGCGTTATGTATACCTTCTGGGTTGACATTGTGCTCGTAATTACCCTCTTCTTGTCCAGCCCCGTCCCTTCCTACTCCCCCGCTGCAGCTAATGATGCCTCCACAATGCTCAGCCATATTTTAGGTGTCATTCTTTCCGGTCTCGTAGCTCAGTATCGGCTTCTTTTTTCGTCACAAGTTCGTCAGAAAGAGAAACGCTTTCTGACAAGGGTGGAGGTATTGTCTGTCATTTTAGTGTACTCCACCGAGCTTAAGAGGGTTACAAAGCTTGCAACAACGACAAAAACGAAAGAATTTTGCCTTTATATGTTTTGAAACCGAAGATCACAGCGGGAAAGTTGTACAATTTCTCTGGATTTTAGGGAAGGTCGAACAAAATATAAATAATGCGCTTTCATCGGCGAAAGTACCTAACCCACAGATGATACCTACACATGCAGTGCTCACGGCACTTCTAAGTCTAGGGCAGCACCATAATATATGTGGGTATACGGATGTACATACATGTAATCATTATACCATCACCTAATACTGCTGCCGCCACAAATATTTCCGAGTAACGGGAATTTATCGATAATTTTTCTGAGTATGCGTATAATACCAGGTTAATTATTTACTATTTCTGATACTACATCGATACTTTTATCTACGTAACACCTACCAGTGTATCACTTAAGACTATCGTTACTGATATTTCGGAATAAGCTCTCTACATCAATGATCTTTTATCTAGGTATGTGTATGTAAACACGTTATACCGGGTAACTCAACTAATCACATTTTTATCGACAATTTGTTTAGATGTGCATGTCTGTATAACACATTAAACTGGATATATAAACTAGAACTACTTATTTCTGAAATGATAGAAATTAAGATCAGGGAAAGACGTAAAGAAATATTGCAAAAATTACCAGATATAGCTTTTGGTGAACGGTTTTCTACTGTACTTAACTGCAAATCCATATTATAAATATAGGTCAATTTAAGTAAAGATGTAAACCTCATTGATAAAAATTCCTTAGTTTTCTTTTTTACATATGGTGTGAACAGTATAATTCCAGTTACATTCAGGATATAAATTTAATGACACATTCAATTTAATTTCACAGTCTGATATCACAGTAAAATTACTTAAACCCTTTACTGCCGCAACGTGCATTTGTCTTCTATTGTAATCTCAAATTAATCCTTATTCGTTTGTTGCAAGATAACTTGTAAGGATTAATTATTCATAATATAACACTATTTTTAAGCGAGTTTAGAGGAACCATATTTAAATTTTAGTTTTATGCGTTAAATAATTCTATTAAGTATCACTTAAGGGTCACAGCTTTCCAGATAAATTCAGCAATCCCATCGTGATGTTACTTGTGAAAATGTTCCGCAAATTACTTATACGAATCTGCAACTGTGCCACTAGAATTATAGAAAATATCTTTTTCAAAATCTCGTGGACAAAATAACGAGTATTGTAATGCTTCACTGAAAAGCAAAATTATTTAATATTTCGAAACATAACCATTTTCACTTGTTTTAATAGGAATTTTACACATTGTCTGCTAATTGTTCTATTCAGACATTGTTAACCATGGCAACAATATTCCAGAAACGGCTTTAGCAGCAGCATATGGGATGATATTCCACTGCTAGCTTTGATATGGCACACTCTTTACATGAGCTCCTAAGCAACAGCGGATCGTCCACTTAAGAGTAGGTAGATACAAATTGCATCGCTTTAAAGCACTGTAAAATTCAAACGAACAGCAATGAATATTTTGGAAATTAATAACGCCACGAGCTTTTTATCTGTTTCTTAGGATTTTTCAGTATGAGAATAAAGAGGCTATTTAATTAAAACATACACAGGAGACGACATGCCAAAGTATTGAATTTTACCTTAAACTTTGGAGTTATTTTTGCGAAAAAGGGGAAGAAAAAAGTCCTTTAAGAGGGTTATGGTTGGATGCGGATTTTCTGTTCTGAATTGTGTTGTCATCGGCAATTTGTAATACTTTATGGATGATGCCATTAGAGGATGAAAGAGTGTCACTTCAGAAGGTATCAGAATTATATAAATGCTTTACTATGTGAAGATAATCGCATAATTATACCAAGTAAGTACATAAAACTAAATGAAAAGATGATTATGTATGGACTACATCAAATAATACGTCAGCAATATAAATTAAATATCTCAATAAAAAGACAAGAAGTATCTATGGTCTTTATAGGAAATAACTCTATCAGGGATAATAGATAAGTGGTAGAAAAAGCGAAAAGTCAAGTTTAACTTTATTATACTGCAGTTTGATCGGAAGTAATCGGCTATGACAGTATGGAACCGTTCCGAAATAGCTTCTTGAAACGAAATACTCCAAATATTTGTCATCAGGACAGTGTCTACATTCTTCTATCCCCAAATCTTTGCCATACACAATAATGACAATTTTTTGAAGCGGAAAGAAAAGCAGCTCCTTCTCAAACACATATTTTGTTGTGTCCTTCCTAAAAGACGTAATGTGCCTACATCATCATCATCATCATTACATGTCTTCCTGAGCTATTTTGTCGAGGAGATAAACATCTCAGATTACCTTCTGTCTCCAGGTGGGAGGAGGTCGGGAGCTTGCGCTTGGATACCTCATACAGATGACAATGCTGCAAAAATATCACGAAGAAAAGAAAGAGCATACATAACCGCTGCCGAAAAGGAAGAAGCTTTATCTGTCATCTGCGGAAGTTTTCTTACGGCCGTAATGACACATAAACTGTGGAGGGAAAACTGTTTGCAGTGTGTTTATTCCGCTCCAGTAGATGCAAACTTTTGAGAGTCCATTAGTCTTCAGGTTGTCCTCGGAGACAGCAACGTGGCATTTCCCGCACCAGAAAAAACACTGCACCCCCGACAAACACGCTTTGGGACCAAAATAGAAACCAAAGATCTCGTACAAATAAATCTGTGGCGAATTACGCGAATCTTTTGAGTGGCAATGTTAAATCTACAACAGGGTACTGGGAATTCATCTAAGATTTTGTAGAGAGTAAGAGAATTGAAATACATTTGTGCTTTCTTATACATCCACACTTAAAATCATTTTAGCTTTAGTGGCAGAATATTAAACAGAGCGAAATAAAAATTGTATGTAACGAGACCCGGCTTATGTTATACCTATGCTACACCACAGTAGGTATTAATTGTCAGTAAAATTCAACTGTCATTGATCCATCGGGAAACAATAAGTGCGTTGATTAACTGAAAGGTACATTCACAAAACTAATGGAGTTTCTAAGAAGAAACATGTTGCACGAAAATAATCCTAAAAAGAGATGAAACACATAAAGAGAAAGCAAACATTTCTATCACTAGCGTGCTAGCTTCCAAACTCAGATTATCGGGTTCGATTCTTCGCTGGGGAAGGGGTATTTTGCTATGAGTGTGCTTTAAAGAGCCCAAAAGGACAAGTACAGCAAAACATCACAAGGTGGATACCTCAAGCTCTACATAATTTTAAGCTATCCTTCCCAGCTCATGCTTCACTAATTTTCAATTATTATACAAATTATGTGGATTTTTTTTTACTAAAAAGGCACGGCGCTTCGCACTTTACCTATACCTACACACAATTTTTCTAAACCTTTCTTCCACCTTTGGCGTTAACTTTTAATAGTTTACTGCTTAAAAACACATTCAATCCTGAATTCACACTTAAAACCTCCCTGAAGCGTACGGAGTAATTCTAATTTTAAAAATCTGATATGTTGCACTCACAAGATTTTCTCTACTCTTGTACTCTTGTACTATTCTTACAAACTCTTATTCTTCTATCTTCTTCATGTTAGTCGAGATAAACATTTGCAGAAATCATCTTATTGCTAATTTTATTGTAGGTGCAAGGGGAATATGGGAATACAGTAGGATTTGAGCGATAGTAAAATCTTTTAAAGCTTTGAAATTCCGCGTCATAAAAATATCTTACACATATAGTATTTTAATCAAAATCGTTAGAGCCATTTTTGAGAAAATAAAAATGTACAAAAAATTTTCCATGTAAAAGGTAATTTAGGTTGGAGGAATTTTCTTCAAATCTTCGTATTGCATCCATCCTTGAAAAATATTAAACTTAAATACCAACTTTGGTTATGAACCGACTTTTCGTTTTTGAGTTATGCTGTTCACGGACACACACACACGGACATTTTTCTAAAAATGCTTCTTTTGGATTCAGGGGGCCTCAAAACATATATTTCCGGTGAAATTGCAATATAGAATTTTTGGGTGGAATACAATACTTTCCCTACTTACTATACGTAGTAGAGAAAGTAAAAAAAATGCTATTCACCAGTCTGGAACGGAAGCCGGACCCTCTGGGATGATCAGTGAGGACACCAACCACTCGACCACATAGACAGTGAAATACTATTTTAAACAGTAGGTATAATATTTTATCAGTCATTTTAGCCCACTTCCTTGACGTACTGCCTCAAAATATGGAGAGCCCAAGTTCTACTCTCGGTAGGTGCGGATAGAGTGTACCCCTCCCCCCCCCCCCCCCGACAAAAAAAAGTGCCTGGAGAAGACGGTTTCAGCCATAGTCAAATAATTAAAGAGTTGCTCGCTATGTGACGGCTTTAAAATGTCGTTCTCTTTGTGTGGCCAGGACATAAAAACAAGGAAAACGACTTCCTATTTGAGGAAATTATAAGCATTTTAAAATTCAAAACAATAACAAGGAATATCTCGGAAATGGTTAATTAAAAAAATGTTTGACAGATCTTTCTTTTTCTCTAATTTTTTTCTTTCTTTTCTTTTCTTTTTTCTTTTTTCATTAATTTTTCAGAGAATCCCAAAACATGTATTTCCGGTGAAATCTCAGGGCTGATTTTTTTTTTTTTTTTTTTTTTTTTTTTTGAGTGGAATACAATGCTTCCCCTACGACATACATGCAGTAGAGAATTATGGTGTGGAGGAAGACTTAGCACCTCGACCGAAAGGCGATCTTTTGTGCCCACGCTGCTGACGGGGCATCCCCGCGAGGATGGATAAGGCGAAGGGATCCTAAGGGCGGCCGGAACGTTTCTACGACAGAGCAGGTGGTGGGGTCCGTTCATTTTCCCAGTTAGAAGCACCCCGGCGGAGGGTAGCTTAGCTCCCCCCTACGGGCCCCTCGGGTTTGTACCATTCCATGGGGAACCCAGAAACCAGTAGCTCGCCGTACAATCCGAGGGACGAGATTTCCAGAGCGCATTTTGTTCCCCTCCCTTGCTGCTGCCGTGACACAAGCCGACGTTTCCAACCCTGAAAGAAGCTTAACGGGATGAAAGGTGAAATAAAATTTTATTTATGTAATGGGGGGACAGGAAATTCGGAGGATAGGAAATTCGGAGGATAGGAAAATCCTTCCCAGCATTCGCCTGGTGATCCGGAAAACCTCCGAAAAAAAACCCATGGGTCAGAAAGGTCGGCCTCGGAGATCGAACCCGCGACCTCCGGAATGCGGACCACAGACGTGAGACATCCTGAGCCATCCTGCTCGGTTAATGCAATATTTTCTTTACCTACTGTTTACGTGCTAGAGAAAGTAAAAATAGCGTTTGCCCAAATGAAGAACAGGACTTTTCAACGGTGAAAGAATCATCAAAATTGGCCGAGTTGTTTCTGAGATCACCGCACGCACGCACGCACGCACGCACACACCCACACACACACACACACACACACACACACACACACACACACACACACACACACACACACACACACACCTTTTTCTCTTTATAACATGAGCATTAATATACGTGGATTTGATGGCAGGTGTGGGAAGTGGGAAAAAACTCTGCTCTCATTAAATAACTTTATTACTTCATGAAACATATTTGTGACTTGCTTTGTTTACCGCTTTGCTCTATTTATCTCGGTCCTATAATCGACATTTGAGCGATGCTGGTGATTAATTATATTGCTTAGAAGCAACGAGAGACTGACTGACGAATCTTGATGGAAGAGCGACAGTTCGCATGCAATAAACAAACCGATGTTGTGTTAATTAGAGATCATCCATGCGTTCCTGTTGTCCAGCACAAAGCATCGTTAAAATCGATTTATTGATTATACATCTTCTCTTTGTTGGCAACAAAAGCTAAACAGATAATTATATATTTATGTTTCCTGGAATTCACTAATTATGTTATGGTGATGTTTTAATGTTTTGTTGTCCGAAGCAAAGAGACGCAGGTGGGTGAAAAATATTATGGACTGGTTTCAAACGTTGCACACGCTATTCTGTGTAAGTGGGTTGTTTATCTGCATTTCTTAATTAGAGAGAAGCCATAACAGTCCATCAACTTGTACATTGCGTAAGTTATTACCGCTTATGACATGCAGCTTGCTCAAATAAAGGTTTGTGTGCTCGACTCTGATGCAAGGCATGTCCCGACTACTTTATTTCAGGCATTCCATGAAAACTGTGACATATAGTAGGAATTAGTTTTAATTTCTCTACCGTTACATTTAGTATTCGGCCACGAGAGAGAGGATTAATATTTAAAACTTAAAGCTGAGCTATTCAAGCGCACCACGTTGAATATCCTTAAAATGAATAAATAACAAAAATACATATTTCACACAAATTGCATTTACTAGTGTGTTCAATTTCATAAGAATGAGTAGGAATTATCTAACTTTATACGAAATATTCAACTTCATATTGTTATAAACTTTGTAATATTTGGGTAGGAGAGAAACTCAGGCCTCTCATTGTTGGCCGTAAAGTGGGATGTACTTTGCACAAAATGTTGAGAATACTTTGGAATTACTTACATCCCAGTGCACCACTTATTCTTTCTAACAGACAGGATATTGTGGTATTGTATTTCTTGATGGAGGAAGTATTCCTTTACTGTAGGGTTGTTTAGTAAACCAAACGTGTTTTTTAATGTAATTCAGCGACCGAAAACCGGATGGATTGACATCTATAGTTGGTGAAACTCAGCTCAGGTTGTGGGAATGTAAGTGCTAATTACACCACTGTCAGCTGTGTAGCAACATTTACGAAAGGAATATCAGCATTCTTCAACATGTTAACATTTGCAGTTTTTTCGAACACTAAAGAAGAGTTTTTGCTTTGGACCTACCGTACATTTAATAGTAAAAATATGACCTCTAGCTTAAATAATTATAATACAATAATTTGAATTAGACTGGTAAATATATTATAAGTAAAAGGAAAAATCTAATATAGCATATTCGCATTAATTCCTCGACCCATTATTTATTTGTATACAGCTTCTTTTTACAAAACCTTATTTTTATATCTAGTTCATGTTAATCAAGATAAACCTTTATAGAAATAGTTTAATTACACATTTCATTGTAGATGCAAGAGGGGTAGAGGAAACCGAATCAATTGTCGACTGTTTACAAGCGAGTGACTTATACTTCCATGATATCCCGAGAACCAACTGAACAGCTACAGTACTTTAAACAAATGACAGAAGTGTTGATAAATAATAACGGTAGATATATTGTGAACGGCTGATGCCACAAAAAGTTATTTGAAGTAAGTGGTGTGTTTTAAAGAGATCTATATTATTTCTGAAGCAATTTTCGCGTTTCTCTTAACATTTACCAGTTATACGTACAAAATTACAAAATGTTCCTTTCAAATGAAGAGAACTTCATAGCCTATTCCCAGAAAAGTGAAGATATAAATTTTGTTTGTGATGTTAGTACTTTAAAGGGTGTTATTTTAATTAAAACCGTTAGGGCCAATTTTGAGAAATTCAAGTATTTCTAAACATTTTCCATGTAAAGGGTACTTTGGAGTGGTGGGATTTTCTTGAAAATTTTCTTGTGTCTTTGTAAGATACCTAACTTAAAACCAAATATTGTATTCATTCCAGCTTTCTTTTTGAATTGTGTTGCACACGTGCACATGCGCACGCACACGCGGACAATGCTTTTCTTTTTTAATTCAGGGGCCTCAAAACATGCATTTGTGGTGAAATCTTCATATCGAATTTTCGGGTAAGTCGCGCTTATCTTGTCTACCTACTTTGAATATGACAGAGAAAGCAAAAACTGAGCAATTCTCAATGTAGACACCTAAATCGAAACTATGAAGTAATTCTGAGCCACATAAAACAGACGACGTAAGTCTACATACGAGTACCTACCTACCTACCTACCTACCTACCTACCTACCTACCTACCTACCTACCTACCTACCTACCTATCTCTAATACCAGTTATGATTATAACTGTCGTATAACTACTTATAAAAGCCCAACATCGTGGAAACTTGGTCACAGGATGCGTCACTGAATGTTCCCAGTTGCACAAGTTCGCGGGAGGGCCGCCATATTTATGTTAATATGTGACAGGGGTTGTATTGTGGCAGCTGTATTGTCACTGAGCTCACCAGGGCAGCCAATGAAGCACGAGGGAAAAGGATTATACCAGGTTATCTTGTCTCACCCCTCGCTGACCTCTTTTTGGAGGGAAAACGTGCATCTGTAATAAAGCCGAATCACGTGCACTGATTGGTGACTATGCTTTGCATGCGTGCTAAAGCGATGGGAAAGAAATAAAATGGTGTTAGACAGGGGGATAAGTCACTCTGTATGGGAGGGAAAGGATTTCTAAATGATTGCTGTAATACACACAGGAAAAATCATTTCAATCAAAAGGTTCAAAATAACGATGGTTCATATTTACTTATTTTAAATGGCTTGTATAATTGGTAAACCGTAAGAGATAGACAAAATCTTAACACATAAAATATGTAGATCTCGTTAGATCTCGTATTAATGGTTATCATGAATAGGTGCATATTTACTAAGTTACATAACCGTGCAATTTCGAATGACAGAACGAAGTTTAGGATAATTTCACTATATCGGAGCTCTCTTACCTATTTAAAGTCGTTTTCTTCTGCACGTAAAATCCTGTACTTCCTGACATTCGTTTTTATCTTTCTTGCTTTGTTTCTAAAGTTTACTGAGGAAATGCTCGTAATTATGGAATTATTGAGTTAATATTTAGACGAATATATATTGTAGATAAGTAGCACTTATGTAAGCATTTTTATTGCCAGTAAAATGTCAAAATGACTGGCAAGAAAACTCGTAACAGTCTCGAAAAGCTCTGCAGTCCAAAACTGAAAGAAAAGTCCTCCATTTTCATTACGTACGCATTTTGCCGTCGTGAAATATTTAGTTCTGAAGTTTTGTCTCTCTTTGTCCAGAGTGCTGGACCGTGAAATGGAGTTCTGTTTTTGGTGGAAACGAAGAAAACACCAGTAGAGCATAACGAAGCCATGCTGATATAATAATAACAAGTTCTCCCGTTGCCTATGATGTTTGATATCATATAAAAGGGGTAGGGGACGTTTCCCACAGAGGCAGAAATTGGAATATCCTCCGCCTCTGCCTCAGCCCTTTTGTGTCAAAAGATGGGCCTTCCCGCTTCCTCTTGCTGCTAGTATTTCACGCTTCGTAATTTCATTTTGTCTCTCACGGAGAGGAATGGTTTTAATTTTAATAATGGAAGAACACCGGAGTAGAAAGGATGTTTGCTGCTGACCGTCCCAATAGGAACGTCTGCAAAAACTCTGGCACGTCAGAAAGCTGACAAATGACGAGCGTTGTCTGTTTTCAATTGTTTCCGCTTCTCCCAGAATAACTGGAGATTTCCTGCCTCCTAGCTCTGTTTCGTTTCCTGCTGCAGAAAAGGACGTGTGAATTCCATAGCAAATATTTATACTGATATTGTACCATATTTTTAAAGCTCCTACTTGAGCAAACATTTTCAGACATATTTAAAAAGCATAAAAAGAACTAAAGTCCTTTGCCAACCTCTCTTCACCAAGTTGTTTGACGGAAACGATTTTAGTTCAAAACATAACTTTGATGAGAGCAAAATATAGTGTAATGCTTGAGATTCCACCATTACGTTTACACCATCTTTCTGCCGGCTAAACAAAGTGGGTAAAGTTTAAATCAAATTTAATCTGACCTTAACACACTGGCACTAATAAAAATAACTCGGACACACACACACACACGCACGCACGCACGCACGCACGCGCGCACACATACACACACACACACACACACACACACACACACACACACACACACACATATATACATGACGTGAAGAAATTGCCAATAAAAAGAGTTGGTCTGAAGGGAAGTTTCAAATTTGTTTTTGAATTAATCGATTTCACTCACTTTAACTTACTTGAAACACTTTAAACGTTTATTTCTTTGCAGTCAAATATATTAATCCACATTCTTATAAAAAGAAATAAACAATTAAAACTTGTGCTTTTTATACCAAAAATAAGCACATTTTCGTGTTGGAACCTTAACATTCAGTATTGAATAGGAGCCTAATGTTCTTGGGTCGTTTTACCTACACACGTAAAAATCAAGCAAGGAAATATTAGGAGAGATATTAAAGAAGATATAGCTTACGCAATCCTACCATAAAATAGGTAATTACCGTGTTTAGTATCGTGCACTATTGGCTTATTATGGCACTGTGGCAGCAATAACAACAATGTATTTCATGTTGCCCCGAGGCTTATAGAGAGAAGATGAACCATTTTGTGATATGCTTTTCTCTGAGTAACGGAGATGTAAAAACCTCAGTACATTATTAAACATAGAATAAGTAAGATCTAAACTTACATTTACTTATCATGTTATGCTGACAATAGGCTACATCACAGTCCGTAACATATCCTCATTTCTTTCCCAGGAAGTGAATGCATGAAAGTGGCTGTCTCGTTTATCGGTTCAATATGCTAGTAATAAATAACAAGTGAAATGCAGGGAGAGAAGCTAATGCCTGGCAATAAAAGAAGACGACCTCAGTTGTGTCAGCTATGGATGCCAAATTATTTCACGGTTTAGGTATTTCCTACGATAATGTATAATGTCAAGATAGCATAAAATGTATCCAACTCTGATCTATCTTAATGATACTCGTAAAAATCGTGGCAGAACCTTAGCGAGTGTGACAAACATTCACTCGTACCATAACCATCAAAACTATTCACTTGCTGTGTAAATCAGTATTGGTATTTGTGTTATGTGTCCTATACTGACAAAGTCTTAAGCTATTATTTGTATGGGTTGGAAATATATTACACAGTGTGCTAACAACAATAACAATACATAATACTAGTTACATTCTGTATATATCAGACCACAAGTTTTTCTCTCACTCTAAATAAGTTGCCTGTGCCCTCTTCGTGAATCCGTTATTCCTCACCCTCAAGAGGTGTTTGTTATACTCTTCCGTGCTCCCTTTCCTTTCCGTTTCCTTTGATTGGCTAATGTAAACTTTTATCGGCGACGTATGTAGGACAAACAAGCCCGATGTAATGTAAAGTCAAGTGATAAAACTGTTAAAACACTCTCGCACGATAAGTACATGTGATTTCATTATCATGAGAGGCAGGTTTAAACCGAAGGGTCCTCCTACTTAGGTTTGCTGATAAGATTTACATTATTCCAGATTCATTAACTCAGTTACGTAATATAACTGATTCATGCCTTTATGAAAATGTAAATATGACAATTACCTTCAAGATAAAGGATCATGTTAAATAATGAGCTATTTTGTATTGCACAGCAATCTATTTCGCGATAGCAGCCAATGAGTGGCGACTAATGCACTCGACAGAGGTATGCAACAGGCAGTATATATTTTGTGATGAATACCTACATTTTTGACTCGGGTTATGTATGAATCTGAATTTAATTGCAATGATGAAAGGAGACGTAAACGCAGGCAGAGTGTACATAGTAAATATGGCCATGGGCCGATAAGGTTTGCGACAAGAGAGACAGATGTGACGGATGTGTCTGTCTATACGGAATATTTGGTGTGTGATAATCAGGACAAGATGGGAGCAGTTCACCTAGTGTAAACATTCAGGAGGGTGATCTTTCACAATGCCATCCTCCGCATCCTAACTAAATCTATTATGTGACATATGCTCAAGGACGGACTTGAGGAGAGGGGATTACAGCGACGACTCGCTCCCATTTTTGGCAACAGTGCCTACCATTACCACAAAGAAATGTTACACAGGATAACACTGTATTTATTAATCTTTTTCATCTTTATTATGGGAACAAAAACCTGTTGTAAGTTTTAAATTCTGGCTATACATTCGTTGCTCCCAAAGTGAACTTCGAAAATATCAGTGGTTGAGTCTTATTATATTTATTAAAAAAAAAAAAAAAAAACTGATATGTTGCACTCACATGACTTTCTCTACCCTTGTACTAGCTATTCTTACAAGTTCTTACTGCTCTATCTTGTTCATGCTAGTCGAGGTAAACATTTGCAGAAATTATTTCGTTGCTGATTTTCTTGTAGGCGCAAGGGGAAAACTGGACTACAGCAGGCTTTGAGCGATAGTCAAATCTTTTAAAGCTTTAAAATTCGTTTTCTTTGCCAAGAGATAAAAAGTGAATAACGACCTGTTTGAGAAAAGTTTAAGCATTGCAAAACTCACATAAACAACAAGGAATATCTCCGAAATGGATCACTCAAAAAAAAAAAAAAAAAACATGGCATTTTAATCAAAATCGTCGGAGCCATTTCTGAGAAAATGAAAATTTTCCAAAAGTTTTCCATGTAAAGAGTAGAGAAATTTTCTTTAAAATATTCCTGTCGCATCCTTGGTTTTGGTTTTTAAGCAACTTTTCGTTTTTGAGTTGTTCACAGGAGCGCGCGCGTGCCCACACACACAGACACACACACACACACACACACACACACACACACACACACACACACACACACACACACACACACACACACAGGCGCTCTCGCCTCAAAATATATAGGTATTTCCACTGAAATCTCGACATCGAAATTTTGAGACGAATGCAATACTTCTACTTTAGGTAGTAGAGAAAGTTAAACAGCAGATAGGTATCGTTAAAACACAATAGATATATGTCAATATTGTTTGTTGAATTAATCATTTCATAGATATTTATTAGATTAGTTTGAGTTTCCCCGGTCTCTTAGGCATGCAAAGAAAACGAAATGTAAAAATCATAACATAGCGACTGGTTTTTAAAAATGTTTAATATGGCTTAAGATTACTGTATTTCTCTTGTACCAAGAACGAAATATGTAATGAAACCACAGTATAAGTACTTATCTGCATTAACGGGAAGCAGGTAGAAGGACGTGCTTTTGTAAAAACAGTTTGTAGAGCAGCGGGTACAGAAAGTCACGTCAATGCCTTCCAAAAATACGACTCAAAGATTTTCAAGAAAATACTCCCAATCCAAACTACTTTTCACATAAAACATTTTTGGAAACGTTTGATTTTCCCCAAAAGATGGCTCAAACGATATTTATTAAAATACCATATATTAAAGGTGTATACAAGAAAAATGAAGGTAAGTATACATACCTATCTTGAATTTTCTGATAGTAGTCTGTCTAGTCTTTGGAAGTATAACCTTTTGTAACTGGTAATCGTCAAGCGATAAGCGAAGAGGTATTGCACAAAAAATGCAGATATCTTTAAAACATAATTTATTTAAAATAAGCTTTTTGTGCCGTTTCAGGGATTCCGTCACTACCTGATGGTTCGATTATTCAATACGTTGTCATTCTTTTTAAGTCCTGTAGGTTTTCAGTTGTTTCTCGCGATTGCATGGAAACAGTGTGGAATATGTAAGGCCAGCATACCTACGGCGTAGAGTCGTTAAACATTTGACTGTCTCTGTCCCTTTTGTGTTTATAACGAAATGTTTCACATATCTATTTTTGCAAAGCTTTTTCTCGATTAAAATTAAGTAGACAGAAAAAAAGCTTTCCTAAGAATAATTTTTATACTCACTAATTAACGACTGAGGACAGGGAAAACAATGTGAATTTAACACATCAGATTTTTTTTATTGGGATATAGTTTATATTGTAGAGCTTCCCTTATTAATTACTTAATACTTTACGCTTTACATTTATAGCTGACTCCTACATAATTAATAATGAAAGTAACACCATTAATAATAAGAACAATAATATTAATAATAACAACAATAATAATGGTGATAATGATAGTGATGGTGATGGTGATGATGATAACGATGATGATAATAATAATGATGATAATAATGATGATGATAATAATGATAATAATAATAATAATGATAATAATAATAATAATGATAATAATAATAATAATAATGATAATGATAATAATAATAATGATAATGATAATAATAATAATAATGATAATAATAATAATAATAATAATAATAATAATAATAATAATAATAATAATAATAATAATAATAATAATAATAATAATAATAATAATAATAATAATAATAATAATAATAATAATAATAATAATAATAATAATAATAATAATAATAATAATAATAATAATAATAATAATAATAATAATAATAATAATAATAATAATAATAATAATAATAATAATAATAATAATAATAATAATAATAATAATAATAATAATAATAATAATAATAATAATAATAATAATAATAATAATAATAATAATAATAATAATAATAATAATAATAATAATAATAATAATAATAATAATAATAATAATAATAATAATAATAATAATAATAATGATGTTCTGCTGTCGAGCTGATTTATTTAACGATCAATCCCCCATGTAATGGATTTCCACCACTCTTCAAATCCGACGTATATCCTACGCAAACAAGCAAGTCATTTCTGTATTAACGAGCCGTACTTCCAGAGTTCTGCATATAACGAGCATTCACAAGGATCAGCTCGGCCAGTCTGTGTTGACACGAAACGAGTGAACGAGAAACAACTCGAACTCACAGGCCTCAGGGGAGAAGAAACACATCGGCGGCTTTCTTTGTAAACAGATATGGTAACAGCAACACTCCATTCTTGATAATTAGAAGCTATCAGGATGAATGGTTGGTTACTATGCTATTATTGGTTGCTCTTTCAGAACTTTTTCTTAACCTTACGACACTGTGTCTAAATGTATACAGACAAGAAATATGCGAAACATTTAAGTCATAGATATATGCATTACATTTTATTTTGTTTACGCTTATTATTTTTTGCGTAAATAATGTGGTATCATCCAAATCGTGGGAAATAATCCCAAAACTCTTAAAAATGGTAATATATTTCATAATAACTATCTTAGCCCGCCTCGATAGCGTGATGGTTAGCGTGTCTGCCTCACGTTCAAGAGGTCGCGAGTTCGAATCTCGCTTAGGGTAAGTTATCCGGGTAAGGTTTTTTTCCGAGGTTTTCCCTACCCTGAGAAGACGAATGTCGGGTAACTTAAAGCTCCACGGACCTCGGACTCATTTGAGCATCAGTTCACCCATTTCATTCATTCGTCCGATATGACATAATGTTGGAGGACGTTAATTTGGGGAAAAAAAAGAAAATAATAATAATAACAACAACAACAACAACAACAACAACAACAACAACAACAATAATAATAATAATAATAATAATAATAATAATAATAATAATAATAATAATAATAATAATAATAATAATAATAATAATAATAATAATAATAATAATAATAACTATCTTTAAACTGGTAATGACTTCAACAAGATTTGTAATGTTTGTTGTAAAATTATCCAAAAACACAGTATTTAAACTTATATTTTCTTTGTGCAGCTATTCACTTTAAAATTTGAATTTCTAGAAAGTTCTGCATATAAGTTATCCTAATTTTAAGTAGATTTGACCCAAAATGGAAATGTGGTCATTCCTCGTAGGTTGATTCATGCATACCTATAGGCACAGGGTCAATAATGGTACCCACTATGAAGAGTAAACTCAGTTTCTTGATGTATCCTGACAGATTTTTACATTTTCTGTAGATGTAGAAAGAATGGAAGGGGAAATAATCTTAGTTATTAGGCATGGACGAATCCAATATATTCGTACCAAATTTACTTTCGTCAAAAAAGTTTTCACTTAAACGTGCTTGAAACTGCTGGCGCATTGCATCAATAAAGCTGAGGTACACCTGTTCGTCAGAGATAAAGAAAAAACATTGAGCACTCTAGTAACTACGGCCAAAAATCATTTGCTCACTGTTCGTTGACACAAGCTTCGATGCAAAAACGTACACTCCATTATTTATAGAAAGTCGAAGGGACTATATTGCTTTTAATATGGTAAGGATGCAAGAAACTTAACTACTTCGAGAAACAGAACTACTATGGTCATAGGGCAACGAAAGTAGAGCAACTGAAAAATGTCTTGAGAGAACAATAAATATGTTTCGTCTTTTCAAACCTCCTCCCACAATTGGAAACGCCTAAGAGTCTATGCAAAATGGAAATAGAGTAGCCATGCAAAATGTTAGCAGATCCGATGTATCTCTTGTGTCGCCAGAACCCAAATCACCTATGCCGATACCTGTTGGAAGCTACTGCGTCAAATTAAGGACAAAATCTGAGAGTATCTGAGTTTTGGTGCCCTGTGTGACCACCTCATAATCTTTGTGGTTTTCACATGTTTAAGCGTTATTTGTAGTCTTTTTTCTAAAATTAAATCATTACTCCAAGGATTTGCCGACCTACTGATGTCAAGTTCGCGGGTTCAAACCAGGCCAAGACCGATGGTTTTTATTTGCGGTTAAAAGCCACAGTCCCATGTCATTGGATTTACTGGCATGTAAAAGAACTCCTCGGAGCGAAATTCCGGGACACCGGTGGTGCTTATATGTTGCTGGCAATTGGCAACGTCGTTAACAGACAAAATATTTGTTTTATTTACTCTAGGATTAAGCAATTGCCCGTTCCGGTTCATAAAGCATTAAGTCCAACGTTTGTAAGACGCCCAACTTCTCGTCTCCCACTTGCTTAGTACTTCCTCGCCAGTAGTAGGCATCTCTCCTCACTCATTCTGTTATATCTTCAATCCTTTTTGCCTATAGGTCGATACTTTATTATATAAATGATTCACTTTTCACTACTCTTTTATTTCTTCCAAAATTAAATGCACCCTATAAATAATCAAAGATTTCTGCGACAGGGGTATAATATCGATTATAATACACCCCAGGAAAAGAATGTAATCTTGTATGAATAAAACATATCCTCTTCGCATAAGTTGTTAAAGGTTGATCTACCAGGCGATATCGCTATCTTCAAAGTTGCTGTTGTGCTGTAAGATGCTCGTATGTGGGAATACTGCTGAGTAGTTCACCGAAGCGTTGAAGTCGAGAGTATTGAGTGTTCAGGTCACTATGTAGTGTTGTAGTGTTTTAGTGCAGATGAACCATGATGTATCAGTTATCAGACGGAGAACCCAATTCAGTGGGGCTGCGAACCTTTTCTGTTGTGAACCCAAAGTCAACCTGCACAGTCATAATACCCAAATAGGTTATCATTGGGCAGTAAAGGTAGAAGATTCTTGAAGAAGATATACTCGTATTAGCCACAAACGTTTGTATCCCAGTCTTATTATTATTAAGGTGCTTTTATGTGCTTTATCCAGTTTGGTCAAATGTCCATGACTAATTCAGATTAAAGAGTATCTATTTAGTGAATTGAACTACGAGATATATTTTAAGATTTCCCCAAATAGAAGAATTGAATTAATAATTAGGAAAACCGCCAATATTGCTTGCTCATATTGCACTACAATGAAATGTGTCATAGGAACAAGTAGTATTCAAAATGGAGTCTAGTAAGGCCGCTTTTATGCGACGTCTTTTAAGGAGTCCTTATTGCTCAACCTCAACGATGAGGCAATTAAAATGCGGGGATCGCTCACTCTCCATCTTGGATATGAGCTTTCGTGGCGTAATGAGCTACCTGTCTGCCATCTTCCGGCAGCAAATAACAAGTGAAAGCGGATCTCGTAAGCAATTTATGTATGTCTCGTTGAGGATCGCCATGTTTGGAAACGTCAAACCGACCGAGTTTATGTGCGACACATTAGTTTGAATAATGATACTGATGGTGTTTCTTTTTGGAACCTAACATACCACGTTCCATTGTCATAGGATTTAGTTTTGTACTAAAATATACCAGGAATGCTGCAGACGATTAAGGATTTGCTTGGGATGATAGAGACGGGACTGTGGTGTTCAAATCCCTGTCTTCAGACAGAAAACGGCCCTGGTTATTAAACCTGAACTTCGTTGAATCAGTGACGAAGTCACTGAAAGTTAACTTAATTATAGTAGATAGTAAATATTAGCTTAGTGACCCTAGAGTTAATCGCACATTTTTTAAAAGGTAATCCTTACTTCCTTCCACTGTAGTTATTAGGTATCAATATTTACGTATGCTACTCAAGTTTAGAATGCTTCAGAATGCCAATTAGTTTCTGTGAGTTTCTATGACACTCAATTTTAAGAAACATTTATTGAAATCATCTTTTGATTTTCCCTAGTGTATGTCTCATTATCGTCATAGAAAGGACTTTGGATACCCATCGAGTCTCTAACGGTTAGACATCCTTTCATATATCAAAACTTTGACTGGTGCACCATTTTGCCACTAGATAGCCAGCCCTAAAGAGTATGTCGCTTGACCTATGCATGTTACATAAATTCATTCATAAGGCTTCAGAGATGATAGCGGAGGTAAAAATAAAATCTGTGACAAAAAAATTCCGAGCTATGTCGCATAGACGTTTCATCTCGTAAGTATTGTTACGAGCTGGTATTCGGCGGACTCCTGTTGTTTGAATGCACTAGATATGAGAAAAATTAATGTTGTTCAGAGATGTTGTTCAAACTGTATTCATTTTGACTGGATGCACGATTGATTACTGTATCCAATTGGTACACTCAAAAATGCCAGGAGTTTGTCAAATATTCTCTGTAGCTTCAACAATGCCTGTCATTTTTAATGTACCTGTCCAGGAAAGCATCGTCTTAGGTATGATGGTATTGCTTGGCTTCTCAAATCCCTATATTTGTTTGAGTGCGACGACTTTGTAAGGGATATTTGATGAATATAATTAAAACTAGAGCCTGGAACCGCGTGCGTTCACATGCAATACGGGTTAGCTGGACACGGAGAATGAATGACGTAGCCGTTACCGCACAATGATGCGTATATACGCGGGTATCAGCAGACGCCTGCAGCTCTGTACATGCGGGAGTAGCAACAATAAAACCGTTGTGCACCAAACTTGAGGTTTATTGCACAATCTTTTAGCCTCTAATTATACCTATCTATGACGCTTAAATAACTGAAAGAATTCTCAGTCTTATATAAGACTTCAGACTACGTTCCATCTTGTATGAAACCATTCTCAAAACTCGCACCTTTCTAAACAACAACATTAAATAAATTAAAATGGCTTCACTTCCAAGTCAGAAAAGCCTGCGTTACATTCACATGGCTTTATTTGCCCACTTTTCTACAAACTACTGTTAGAAAAGCTTACCGTCCATCAGAATGATATTCGTCGAGACAAACGAGTAGAGAAATCCTTCATCACTCATTTAAAGAATTGCATATTATGGGAATTTTCGTAAATATATTTATGTTCCACTTTTGGAAGATGCTGAAATTAAATACCAGTTTGGTATTTAACCGACTATTTACTCTTCAACCTTTGCTGTTCAAAAACAGATCTATGGATGGACCAACAATGAGTGGCCTTTGAATGAAATTTAAGCAAAACTGTTTGTTTTATAAGCGTGTATTTCCAATGAAATTTCGATACTTATCGAATTTTTGGGTAAAACGCAACACCTACTTGCTCCAATTACTATAGACAAGTAGGTAACAGAGAAAGTAAAAAGAACTTCCTTCCAAACAAGTTTTATAAATTAAACAAACCAATGACTTATGTGATTGCTCAAATCCTATGAACACGACACATTTTACTTTAGTAAGAGTATAATAATCATTATCTTTCTGTAGTATGATTATATGTTTGCTCATGTTCTGAAAAAACTGTTTTCATGCTCTCCGCAAGGTATGGGAATAGACAAATCAAATATTTTCATTAACCAATCATTCAATTTTTGTCACATCCTCATTTAAACAAGTAAGTAAAACAAACCTAATAGTGATATTTACGTTTTATAATACCAGAAGTAAATGTAATTTCAATATTCAAGCCTTTAACACGAAGGATTGAAATACTATATCCCGTGCATTCCATGGTTGATTGTGTAACAGAGCTAATATTATATATATATATATATATATATATATATATATATATATATATGACTTAATGTAAATGATTTACACATTGATAATATTATAAAATACGTATTATTTCTTCTATAGAGATATAAAATCGTATTATGTCCCCGTTTTCTTGTGATGAAGTTGTTCTCGCCTTTCATGTTACGTATCCATGGTCTGAGGCTGTAATTACGCGTCTTGTATATGCACAAGTTTCCTTTGAGTTAAATAATAAGTTATGGATTTTATCTTGACATTTATCTCTTTTTCTTTTATTAACTTCTAATGAGCAGCTTCTAGTTTATTTTCCTGTTTGGGTCAGGAACAGACCCCGCATGTCTGGACGTTTTAGAGGGAATGACTGTTGATATATTTATGGAATTAATTAAATTCAGTGCTCGGTCGAAGCAGTACATTCATGTATACTTGCTAAGCAAGTTTTCTGAATTCTTTTTCTTCTATATACAAAGGTAATCAGTAATATTAAGAATTTATAATCAGGCCAACCATCGGCTGTTTTCGAACGTAGTTTTTTTACAATCATGTCATTATACCTATTCTCTCACTGCTCTAAGGAAACCACAAGTAAGCACAACAAACATAAAAATCATGAATGATCCGACTCTAAGATGTTGAAAGTTTGGAAAAAGAATGTTAATAGCTTCAATAAAAAGGAAAGATCAGCTTAAAGTTTTGAAGCAAGCCTATGTTTTCAATGCAAGGTGATAAATTTGTAGGCTATATGAATTTGTTTTAGCACCTGTGTATTTTATGGATTGCCTTAGCAATGGGCATGTTAACCAGGGCCGCCATTAAAATTCAGGTTAGACGTTTAGTTATAAGCCAGTATATCTTGCCTTATAAGCTTGCCCGCCTACGCCACAGTGGAAAGGGTTTTATGTATGGCTATTGTAGCGTTTCACGAAAGGAGGGTGGAACAAAAGTTAAAAACGAGAAAAAAGCACAAGGCAAACAATCTCCACCCCTTCTTGACGTCATCATGCATGAAGAAGACGAGTTTTGGGCTCTAACTCTCCCGCTGCCCCCTAAGCTTAATTAAAGACCTTGAAATCACAAATCTAGAATGTCTTGCTGCTTAACGAAAGATTTATTACTTTAGGCTTCCCCGTCCATATAATAAATAAAATGGTAGCACTCGGATCTTTGCCTCCAATCTTCGAAAAAAAAAAAAAAAAAAAATAAAAAATAAAAAAAAATAAAATAAAAAAGAACGAGGATATACATACATGGGCTATATACACTTTATGTATAGCAGAATGCATATTTATGAGATAGTTAATAACGTCCTCTTAAATAGCATTTCACTGAGGTACGGCAGGAGTTGTCTTAATTTGCGCATGCGCAACAATGCGCTGTAATCATATTCATCACAGTTATCAACAGCACAACCTGTTCTTCCTATCTTGTGACTCAATCACCACTCACCAGTAGAGAACTTACTCATGTTGTAATGGAGTTAACACTGCATCATCTTATTGCTTCCTTTGTTAATGTATATTCATCATATATTCGTAAAACGTACGAGAGGAATTCACATATTAAAGATCATTTCTCTATGTGACGAATTAGCAAATTTAAACTTAGGTTTAACATAGATATTACATTATCCATTTTGGTTGAACGTAACAAAAAAGACGTCTGTACTTTCCTATCTCATTACTTTCTTTCTTTACCTGATTACCCTCCCCTTACGTAGGACTTACACCCCCTAGGATTTACAAGCCAGTATCCAGCGTCAGACGCCTGTCGGGAAGCACAGGAACCTATGGACCGGACAGAGTGAAGACCTGGAAGCGGGTGGTCAGCCAAGCACCGTATGAGAGTGAGGAAGAGGATGATATGAAATGCAGGCAAATGGATGATTAGAAAGGTGATAATGAAGTAATTGGTGGAATGAGTGGCGGGAGAAAACGGAGAACCTGGAGAAAACGCGCACTGACGCCGCTTCGTCTGTCATGAATACCACATACAGATCCCTGGGATTGAACCCGGGTCGCTTAGGTGGCAGGCGAACATTCTAGCCGCTCGGCCATGGCGCCGCCGTAACACTAATTTTCCAGGTTTTTGTACTCCCGCTCGTTTTTCCTCCGATATTTTCGTGATATTAATTTTTCCATAGCTGTATTTGCAGCTATTTCAATAATAACTTTAACATTTTCGTCTTCATCAATCATAATGCATTATAATTATTTTAGAAATAATTTATAAATTACTGTTGTAGATACTAAATTTGTTGCTGCTTACAGAGTTTTTGAAAACTGTTACGAAACTCATTTGTTCATGATACACGTAATAATATCACCTATTCAGAAAAAACAGTTAAAACTAATAAAGGTCACATTCATAGCTTTTTCTGGCCATTACAACTCTCAATTAGTTTAAGCCATTTTTACTAAATAAATAAAACATTTTTCAGGTAAAGGCTAGAAAATGGTGGTATAGTTCATGAAGATCGTCTTCTTAGATCATCTTTAAAACGTATCCATTTAAATACAAACTTTGGTATAAACGAATATCTCTCTTTCTCTGCTGTTTTTGGATTCCGGTGGACCTAAAAAACACTATTTCCAAAAAATCTTCATATCAAATTTTTGGCAATATCTCGTGTAGCTTAGGCGGATGGTAGAGAAATAAAAAAGAAATACGTTATACGTTTTGTTTCATCCTCCTGTGATGAATCATACTAATGTCAGAAAAACTTCAAAGCAGTTGGCTTTAAGAAAAGAGATATAAACTTCGGGTATTTATACGTTTGTCCACAGGCTTAACATGTATTGTAAAACTATGTAAAAGTTTATAACTTACGTTATCTTCAAACACATGATTCATTTAATGTTATTTGCTCTTGACCCAATATTTTGTTACTCTGATAGATTAAAGCGACGTTCTTCTTTTATTCGTGTTTGACAGAGGGCAGACGAAATGTTAATTCGTTATCTGATAGGGACACATTAATCTCAAAGTTAAGACTCTCGCCCCAGCTTGTTATGCATAATGTATGGCAGTTTATCACCGTTCGGTTGGCAACTGGAAAAGTATTGATGGCATCTTTCTCTTTTCGTTTTATTACTTGTAAAGCCCTTGACAGCGAACGACCCCAGTACAACATAAATCCTTCAGCAAATAAATGACATTAAATTTAACACGAGCGCAACTCGTTCATAAAACGAGTATTTATTTCCTTGCATTTGGTCCTGTCGAACTCTCTTGTCCTTTGAGGATTCGTGACATGGGAAGCCTCCGCCCAATGGGGATGCTGCAAAATGTCTGTCTCTACCAGGGAAATCTAATTTCATACCACATATTTTGGCTCAATACCTGCTAAATTGAGTCAGCATAACGCGAATCACTGATAATATGGAAAATACAAATTATTAACGTTTATTCAAAAACCAAGCGAGCTCTAAGTTCTAGTTATAAACCTAATATGATTAAATCTGTAAATTACAAGTATCTAGGTTCATACTAAATAATAACCAGGTGTAGGAATTCTTAAGCATTTGACTTCAAGTTGTCTACACTCAAATCCTACAAATAGGCATGGAATGTCAGATGAGACAAACAAAAGAATATGTAAACGGAAACCTCGTAGATGGAACGATGGAATGATGGAACGATGATATAATCAGATATCTCTGAAGAAGTATGCAAATAAGGGATTGCAGTGAGCGGATCAGAAAACGTACTAAGTGGAAGATTACTGAGAGAGAAAATCAAAAGTTTTACCCAACGAAATATTAGAGCCTATCAAGAGAGATCTACTGAACCAATTTTCAGACTAACGTGTTGCAACGCACCCCCGCCATGCTATAATACCGTGTTTACAACTATGAGGAATTTCTAAGCATTAAAGTCAGGACGAAAGGAAATGAAGTTGAACTGTTACTGGACTTTAGGGCCTAAAGTTTAGGCAGTGAAGTCACAGGTTACAAACCCCTGCAATCCCTGGTACAATCTGTCGGAATTTGCAGACAGCACTCACACAACCACTTCACCTACACCGCTTTGTTTGCATTATTTGTACTGATGATGGTTTAAGTTTAGACAGTTTGAAGCCAATTGCTTAAGAATTTCTGTGCTGCTGCTGATGATGATGATGTAGATGATGATGTAGATGATGATATGATGATGTAAATGATGATACCTAGGGGGAAAATGTGTATGATAATTACAAGCTAGAACGTTTAATACAGGATGGAAACAATACAAAAACAGGAATTTACAGTATAGCTTTGGGTGTAGCCTGAAGAAAAGCTGTGCAATCATTTGCCTTTACAAGGATATTATTATTTTCTGTAAATGCTTAATGTTCCCACTTTTCGAAACAACGTGTTGTAGTGCGGAATGCACAAACAATGTGCTTTTTAGTACGATAAAAATTTCACCCACGGTAATGTTAAGGGTTTGTTACCGTTATCTTCATTTTTGTTAAGACAGACAAGGTTTTAGAGGCATGTTGAGATATTTTATTTATTTTCTGGGAAACTAGAAGAGATAGAAAAACATACAGGTGAATACTTTTGGTCCACTTCGTCATCGTCATCATCATGCACTGAAGGTTTAGGTAAGAGACCTGTTCCAATTACTGATTTATTATCTGCTATTCCTTACTAAGCATTGAATTAGCGCAATGAGTTTGAGGAGGATATGCAGTAGATAATGCAACATTAGATCGATTTTCACATTTCATTTCGTACTGGCTGGACATTTTTTGACGTTGGTTTCCGATTTGTCTTTTGGTTTATAATTTTATATGTCTTTAACAGCCTAGTTTCCTTCATATTTCTCAGATGCTTTTTGTGGTTACTCTATAAATCACCGTTTTCTCTATTACTGGACTAGCAAATAGTTAAATCTGGTAAAATATCAGGGTTCCTTATGTGCAGTTCTAAAAGATAAAATTTTAATTCGGAGAAATGAATCTACGTGAAATGGCCATATGTCAGTGCTCATGTTTCTTGTCCGTGAAGTAAAATCAGTAACGCCATTATCCTGTCAAAAATGTATTTGCATTGATTCATGGATTAGGCTTTGATAAACTTCTACCGGTTCTAGTTAAAATGGTCGAATAGCTTATTCTTGGTCTTCTTAAGTCTTTGTTTCCTTTTGGCCTATAACTTAACACTTGATATAGTATATCATTAATTCCTCTGACGCTATTTCTTCATTCATTGAAACACTAAGAGTAATTACGTAATGGTGGGTGATTTCAACGAGGGAGTAGGAAAGTCCCCTCTCCTAAATATTCTTATTAACAAGCCAGATTTAAATAATTGCGACAAAAGCATGAGAGATTTTTTTTCTTAAACCAGTAAGACAGTCACTAACTTTATATTTAGACCTTAAAATGCCTGGAATGCAACTGGTAGTCATCTATAGCAGACGGTATACCTAGCAGTGAATGAAAACTTGAAAAGCTTAGCACAAGATACAAGAGCACAGAGAGGTGCATATAGAAGCTCAGATCATTATTTGATATAAATAATCGAAATTAGAATATCAGAAGAGAAAAAAGATAGCTCAAACCAGAATACAAACATTACTGGCAAAACATAGTTGCTTAAAGAAAAAATATATTAAAAAATATAAACAGGTACTAGATGAATACACGAACGAAGAATGCAAATATTTTAAATGTGTTTAGGAAAAGATAGCCCCAGAAATTTTGAAAGCTAACTTTATAAAAAACCTATATATGTTTGTAATGATCAATTGGAAGCAATAAGAAGTAATATGAAAGCATACAAGTAATATTTACAGAAGAAAGCCGTAGGAAGAAAAATACAGCATAAGGCACAGACAAAAGGGCACATACAGAAAGATGAGCTTATTTTATGAAGTTTTTGCTGTGTGACTTTTAAAATATTTTTCTCTGAAACCTTTTATGATTTTATCACATAATGCTTAGAGTGTATTTAACTACCGTTTAAGGGCCGATTGAGCGGCATATACCTGCAATGTTAAATTTGCTAAATTCGTAACCGATTATCTGAGAAAATATTTTAGATATAAAGCTGAAAGTTTTGCAGGATGTAGATGCATGACATTTAAGCTCACTGATTGGTTTTGTGCAATAAGTTCGTTTAAAAAGTAAGATAGCATTACTTTTAACTATTCCATCTTTTGATTAAAATGTATCAGCAATCGCCTTTTAAAAAATAAATAACCGTATCCACAATGGCATTTATTTTAGATATTTCTTTATCAGCCTAAAATTTAAATTAGCTATTTTGGATAGTTTCTTAGAAAATCGGCTATTTATCCCTCAACATCACTCTTAGAAAAGGCGGTTGAAAGCAAAAATGGAGAAAAACAAACTCGCATATATTTGCAGAGAAAGAAACCATAGAGCTTGAGCAAAAAAGCTAGGGTACCTAACAGTGATAGCAATTTATAGACCAAACTTCCCCTGAAAGATTGGTTAACGTTTACCTCTCTGCTCCATATTGTGTAACAGTTATACTTCTTTTCTGTGGAGTGGTGTAGAACTCACAGTAAAAATGGTATATGCAGTACCATTCTTAAAAAAACATATTTAAAATATAGATAAATATTGCCCTTAATGATAACATCTCTATTAAATTGAAGAGGGATATCAATAAACAAGACTACAAAAACTAGAAACGTGATTTTAATCTCCCCCTTAATGCCTTTCTCATATCCATAAGTAACAAAATATTGACATTCATCAACTTTATGTATAATATGGCTATTGTTTCACTTATTAACATTATTTTAAGAAGCAAGTATTGAGCATTTATTTTGATGTGCAGAAGACGTTTCGATATTAACGGATATCGAGAGTATCCAAATCATAAATTTATTCTCCGAGAGCAAGGAAACTAGGTATCATAGTGCACCTCATCTCAGTAGAACTAGGAATCACGATAACCATGAAGCTTATTACCGCTAAAAGGTTGACATCCACCTCAACGGTCTCATGATCGCTGTTAACTGGCTCTCTCACGGTAAAGTGCATGTACAAAAACAAAACTCCCAAAGAAGGAACAAGCTGCAGTATATAGCTTGTTATAAATACCCGTCCGCCCAAACAGTGTCATATATTACCCTGAGGTACATACACCTTGGTGGGACGAATATATCTACACTACATGGTTCAAGGGAGCTAGCTCCTCATTTGAATCTTTCCCTTTCCATGAGAAACAACGCCCAATATATCTGGCTCGACCATTCAAAACACAAAACTCACACAAAAGTCTTTTGGGCTATTACTTTTTGTTTTTTCCTTCCAGAGTCCAGTCAAATTGTCTTGGCCTGTGACAAACTGCAGTGCTTTTGTATATTTGTAGCTTTGTTTTTCTGAATTCTTTAACAGCTATAGTGAAAACGAAAAATATTCTGAAGCTTTAACCTCTATTCCTTTAGGAGGTTAAGTTATGTGAATGTGCTTATTGTTCAGCTGAAGTAAACCGCCACATCTTTCTTAACGGACAGATCTTCATGTACCAACTTCATAAAGCAGTCAGGCGTGTTAACAAGGAGGCAGTGGAATGTGCAGACAAACCAACGTTAACAAATATTCTTGGCGATCCACCTCACGTTCACTTGAATTACATTTTTGCACTACTAGTACGTAACCTCTCTAATGGACTTGTGCATGAAAGACAATTTAAAACTATTACAGCTAGAGAGTGTAATGAATTCCTAACACTATATTTAATTGAAAACAATGACATAAGCATACTTCTGAAGATTTGCTGGATATTTATACAAAATTAATGAAATGATGTAGGTATAAATAGTAAAAGTCAGACGTTACGTTCACACAAGTTTCTCTACCATATTTTTACTTTATCTACTACGTATAGTAAGTAGAGGAAGTACTGTATTCCCCAGAAGAATTCGATGTGGAGATTTCACCGGAAATATGTTTTGAGGCCCCCTAAACCCACAAAAAGAACTTCTAGAAAAATGTGTGTGTGTGTATGTGTGTGTGTGTGTGTGTGTGTGTGTGTGTGTGTGTGTGTGTAGTGTGTGTGTGTGTGTGTGTGTGTGTGTGTGCGCGCGCGCGCGATCAGCTTTAAAATATTTGACTACCGTTCAAAGCCTATTGTATTCACATGTTCCCGTTGCACGTGCAAGAAAACAAGCAATAAGGTAATTTCTGCAAATGTTTATCTCAACTAACACGAAGAAAATAGAAGAATACAACACGTGAGTGCAACACATATTTTTGAAATTGTTTCATTAGTGGGCCCCCTTTAACCTCTATGATCATGTCGAGAACTTTGACTTCTACATCTGATGGTGTTATGATTCTGATTAAAGAAAACTTCCCCTCCCCAACCGAAAATAATACCCGAGACTTCTGGGTTGCGAAGCCAGAAGGCTGAGGGCTGAGCGTTTAACCGCCGAGGAAGCCTATGAATAGCATGTATACTAAGTAATGAAAATAAATCTAAAAGAAATTGTGCGATTGTTACGCACCGATTTTTATTTAAGTCATTAATTGACAAAAATGAGAAAATACATCAGTTCGATGGTTGAACTATACATGTTTAACAGATTGTTGCATTACCATCATCATCATTTTAAAGCAATTCATTTTTTTTTTTTTTTTAGTCTTCCTGAAAAACTGAAAAATTACTTTTAAACATATTCTATGCTCCATTTCAATGTGTGGTTTTGACTTAGTTTGTCCTCTGAAGTGAGGACTAAGTTACGCCCATGACTCCAACTGTAGTGGTATTCAAAATAAAGTTTGGCACTGCGATCATGATGTAGTGTGAGATTATTGCTGCAATTGGCCAGGCGAATTGTGTCAAAGCAGGTGTAACTATGGCGAAAGTCGTGCTCTATCTTGGCAGCCAAGAATACAGCAAGTGCAGTTGTCATTGAACTAGAAGGCTGACTGTTAACCTTGCTCTTCTGTATGCATGGCTCCGATTTTGGATAGGCTGTACAACAACAACAACAACAAAAAAAGACAACGCTTAGTATGTTGTGCGGTACGGCAAACTGAACATATATTAGTGTGAAAGAAGAATTTGTGGGAGATGCAATGAAAAGTCTAATGTTTAGATATTCTAGATATGTGGACAGAGTATTGGTGTAGATCATGCAATCCGATTCTAGTCGGAAAGCTTTCTAAAGGATTCAACAAAGGGCAAAAGAATAATGTGCCAATAATGAATACTTCAAACAAAAATAAATATTTAAAAATCCTAAGGTTGTTGGGTTGTTTGTTGGAGCACCAGAGCAATTGTGCTTTACGTTTAGTTTTCTAATTGTGGCATTTTTGTTGAGATCGTATTTGATCAATTTCATTCCCATTTACATGGGTTCAAGGATGATAGTATGAGAGCTTAGTTTTCAAACCATGCTGTTTTAAATTAATTTCACTGCTACACTGCAACTAAAACAGAGAGAATCTCATACCCAAATTACAAAGGAGTTTCCTAACTTTACTGCAACAGAGGAAATCACTGCTAAATGTAGAGAGGCTAATCGCCGAAACAGTGGAAATGAAGTGTCATTGTTGAAGTTTCAGTAAATATTGACGTTATTGACACATAAAAGGTCTTAAACTCTGTTGAGCACGCAGTTTTGTCCCTGACAATAATTGTCTGCTGTCAAGTAAAGAAGTATAACTTCCGGCAGGGTGAAAACTAATAGACTTATATGTGCGTGACGGGGTGGACAGCCAAAGCGTTTCCGGGACAGCATCTGGCGTCCAGTTGCAGGTCATTTGGACCCTCGATGGACCTGTGCAAGATAGCAGCCTCAAATACTCATCCACAGTTGAGAAATGCTAAGAAGGAATTCCTTTCGGTGAATTTTCAAGAGTATACTTCATTAAGGGAAATCTTCACACAACACTGCTGTCTCTGTGGTACAGATATATCTTTATTATTTGGCTATGCATTTCTTACCAACAAAATTCATTCATAAATACGATTCCATATGCACCACTTTCTGATGACTTCAGTTGCGTTTTGTCAGATATCGGATCTAAGATGGGCTTGAAGTAGGTGCTGAAACCAATTACTGTGAAACCTTAGGGATTTATGTATTTTTATCAAACCGAAGTTTATAGAGAAAATTCTGCGTTGCTTTCTGATTTTCCTTTTCTGATCCACTAAATGGTTCAGTTGCACAGAAAAGGCACACTACATTTCTTACTCTTTCTAGGATACTTCATGACTTCATTTTATTGGCTAGTGCTATCACGTCTTGTGCTTTGTGAACTCATCGGCTAATTGCGAATAGCTACGGCCATCTTCCTCAACTAGAAAAGAGGACACAGATTTTGTCGATCTTTTGCGAGGTTAATCGCGAATGTACAGCAAATGTCTATTTGGAAATGTTGTTGAATATGAGTGAGCTCTCGAGATGCTAACATGTCAGTCCACAAACTTCTGTTATGAATCAATGATTCAATGACAACTTGCCGAGGGGGACTTAGCACCCCGACTGAAAGGCGATATTTTGTGCCTATGTCCCTGACAAGGCACTCGCCGGAAGAATGGATGAGGCGACTGGATGCTAAGGGCGGCCAGAAGGTTGCCACAACAGAGCAGGTGACAGGATCCCTACATTTTCCCAATTAGAAGCACCCCAGCGGAGGCTGACTTAGCTCCCCTCCCCGGGCTTTACCATCCCATGAGGGCCCGGAATGCAGTAGGCTCGCCGTCCAATTCGAGGGATGAGGGTTATAGAGCGCATTTGTTCCCCCTGCCGTGCTACTGCCGCGACGCTTGCCGATGCTTCTAACGCCCAAAGAAACGTAACGGAATTAAGGGAAGAATTAAATTATTTATGTAAGAAATGGAGGGACAGGAAAATCGGAGGATATGGAGAGCCAGCATTCACCTGGCGACCCGGGATATCTCCGAAAACAACCCATGGGTCAGGAAGGTCGACCACAGGGATCGAACCCGCGACCTCTCGAATGTGGACCGCAGACGTTACCGCCTGAGCCATCCAGCTTGGTAACGTCAGTTATAGGTCAGAGTTTCTGGCCTAGTGGTCAAGGCGCTGCACGGTATTGGTAGATTCTCTGATTCGTGCCATTTAACTTTACTTGTTTTCTTATATTTTTTGCTCTTGCTTCCTCTAGATTTCCTTAAGATGGAGTCCTATATTTATCCGTTCTTTATACTATTTCTTGGCTCTATTCCAAGACTACTGGGAGAACACTTTTTTTCTGATTCTCATAAAAAGTACCGTTACAAGGGGATCAGAAAGTACTTTTACCTATGATATTGAAGGCAAGTTGGTAGACTTATGAATAATGGTAGAACATGAGTTTTGTTTGAAACATTAATAGAAAGGAGCATGGAGTTACACGTTTTTAAAACGAGCAAGCTCTATCCCCCTTCCTCCTTCACCGCATTATCCATGGGTTAAGGAGGCGCCAGTGGATATCTTGATAAGACATGCACTATTAACGTCCTTACCGACGATCAGAAATAGTATGTGGTTTACTTGTTGGGGGTTGCAGTCAACACTGATACAGCCATAGGTGCATTAAGACCATATTTCGTAAATTAGCAATATGCTATATATATAGAAAGTTTAGGAGTACGAGAAAGAGAAATGTAAGAATGACAAGGACTATGGCAATGGGATGAGGATAAAATACACTCAGTGTATAGCTTTAGATATTTGGGATGAACAATGGCAAAATATGCAACATAAGAGACATAAGTGGAGTGTTTTGACTGGAGAGTGAAACTGCATAGCACAGAAACAATAACGTTGCGATGAAACGAGGAAAAGCATATTTGAGACGTTTAAAGGGCAGATTTGGAGAATAAGTTTTATTTTCGTGCTCTTAACAGCAAAGAATTAGAGAAAATTTGCAGGAAGGTATACATTCCTGGTGAATTTAATTCAGTAGCTTGGCTCGCTCCCCCCCCCCCCTCCCCCCCCAATCTCAAGATTAACTTTATAGTAATAACTTTGAATTACATTTTTAAAATGTGCGCAAAACATAGTTCTGTAATAAACACAAATCTACTTTTAAAAGCCTTTTTAAGTTGCTTCGATAAAAATATGAGAGCTTTACAGAACCGGAGAGGGAAAAGGAACAGCTGCTATAATCAATTCTTTTTCGTCTCCAGCTACGACTACACACAGACACACACACAACCACACACACACAGACACACACACACACACACACACACACACACACATGCGGTGCAATTAATATGGGTGTGATCAGCTCGAACAACCTACCTGTCGGCATCCAAACTAAGCTCATTTCTTTATACACAAATACACATAAATATGTTCAAGGCTCTTTGATACCGGAATAATGGATTCCGCTGATTGGCCTGCTAATTTCTTTACGAGGTACATCGTTTGGAGGAGAACAAGGTGAATAATACTATCCTTGTGAGGTCTTGCTAACTGCACTTTGTCCAAATAGCAAGAATTCCTCTTTTATTCCCTTCATTTCTACTTTTAATTTCAATTTGCATTCCATTAATGTTGTCAAATGGGTACACTCTGCGTAAGAAATAACTGTTGCTACTCAAAAAGATAGTACAAGATTGTCAAGTTACAAATTCGAATGTTCCGGGTTTGATAGCCGGGACTGCATGGATTGAGGACATCTATAAGACTTAACTGCATGGGGCCAATTGGGAGATGCAAAAAATTACAGGCCTATTAATTTAGTGTTGCACAGTGTACCAGGCCTGTAGGTTTTATGTGCGTATATTTATTTCTACGAGCACAGAGGACATTTGCATATTTACACAACTAATCTGAAGTATTTTAATTAATCATCAGCACAACCAGAGCATGCAGAGGATTATTGTAATCATTCAACTTTATTACAGCACGTATCTACCTCAGCGATGTCCAACGTTTGCGAGAGAGGACAGGTTGGATTTACCCCCTTCCACTTTATGCGGAGTGTGCCACTCTTTTAATACTCAATTGTGTTGCAGTGGCGGTTTGGTGATATGTAGGTTGCGTTTGATTTACGAAAGCACTTTCAAATCTTATGCGATAAACATCTGTTCATTAGCGACTTCTTTGGTACTGCTTACGTTTAAGAAGTCTATTAACATTTTGCGACTAAGTCGAAGTGCATAGTCTTAGAAGATACACCAAGTGATCGTCGCGTAAACTATTGCGATAGACTTAATATAGTTCAATTTGGAGAAACTCTGTTCGCAAATTTCTATAGTAGATCTATGCTTACTCTTATACACACTACCCTTGCAAATACTTATTTCTCGACCTACTACATTTTAATTGACATAAGCATTTTCAGAAATTGTCTTATTGCTAATTTTCTTGTAGGTGCAAGGGGAATATGGAAATACAATAGGCTTTAAGCGATACTGAAATGCTGGAAGAGCTGGTTGCTATGTGATACCTTTAAAATTCCATTCTCTTTGCAACGCCAAAAGATAGAAAGAAGAATAGCACATTCCAATTTGAGAAGAGTGGAAGTATTTGCAAATTCGAACAAATAATAAAGCATATCTCGGACATGGATCACTTAAAAGAAAAAAGAAGTAAATATATGACATAAATTGTGTTTTGACCACATTCACATTTTGTGCTTAGTAAGCTTCTGTCTGTCACTTACTCTTCACAATTTGTGCAAAACTAATCCAGAATGAAGAGGTCTTCTGAGGGCATTCCCAGAAAATTCAAGGCATGGCTTAGAAACTACAATGGAATCGTCTGTGTCCGTCACTGGATACTGACTGTCTGGTTGTGAGTTGATTCACCTCTGACTGAAAGAGGAGATAGGGAGTAGCAGCTAATTATTTAAGCGTCTCTAAAGAGACAAGGTTGGACATCTCTGATTTAGTGTTTCACATTTAGCCTGGCCTGTAGGTATTGTTGTTCTAGGTAGAGGTAGGTATTTATTCTCTTAGTTAATGAGGGGGAAAACATTAAATGGAATCAACAGTTTCAATTCCCTTTAAGCTGAAGTCACACTATGGGGAGGAATAGGTATTCACCGCCAGTTTTAACCCACAACCTCAGCAACTTGAAGATAACATGATAGCCACTAAACTTGCAGGGCGACATTTTAATTAATACCCGATATGACTTTATTTACAGACAGGCAGAGCTTCACTAATTCAGTCGGTCTGGGTGGCTCAGTTGGTTAGACGCTGGCCTACTGATCCCAAGGTAGCGGGTTCAAATCCGGCGCAGAACGATGGTTTTTAAGTCTGCTTAAAAAGACAGCTCCATGCAAAAGAACTCCCAAGGGACAAAATGCCGGCACACCGGCAACGCTGATGTGATCCTGGCAGTTGAAAGCGTCGTTGAACAACAAAATAATTTAATTTGATTCTATTAATTCAAATGGAGAGTTCCGAAAAACAATCTAGCAAGGAAGAACAACAAACAGATACGCAAACAACATACTATGAAAAATATGTATTACATTCACACGTGTCTCTCTAACCTCTGTCGTTTATTATTGGTCATACAAACTATTCTTACGCAATTTTATTTTTAATCTACTTCAATATAATCGGGATAAACCTTTGCAGAAATAGCTGCGACAGTCAAATGTTTAAGAACTGGACGCTATATCTCACCTTAAAATTTCACACTCTTTCCATGAAATAATCGCGAGAAACAACTGAATATCTGAATAATAATACATGGCAAAGTATTGTAAAATTTGAACCATTAATTTCGGATATTTCGGAAATGACGTATGATAGAAAAACAGCTATTTGGAATAAATTGTATGTTTTAAAGATATTTTTCCTTTTCTGTAGCACGTTTTCGTCTATCACTGAACGTTTACCGTTTATACAAGTTTGTACAAAACTTCTCTCCAATATATTAAGCTTCACAGGGTATTCCCAGAAAATATAAGATACATGTTTTATTATGAAAGTATCTTTAATATCTATATGGTATGTCAATCAAATTCGTTAGAGAAATCGAAAATTTCGAAAAATCTTCCAAGTAAAGAATAGTTTGGGGTAGAGGATTTTCTGAAAACCAACTTTTTGTTTTTAAGTTATGCTATCCACAAACACACACGCGCGCGCGCGCGCACGCACACACAGACACACACACACACACACACACACACACACACAACTCATACAACATACCCATATACATACAAAGAGACAGGACCATTTTCTAACAATGCTTGTTTTTAGATTCAGGAAGCCTCAAAACATGTATTTCCGGTGAAATTACGATGTCGAATTCTTGGATGGAATACGATACCTTACTGCGAGTACATAGTAACCCCGTGCCAAACAGCCTATCCGGACCAAGGCCTACCGCCCGACCACTGCGTCTTCTACCTATGGCCACCACAGGTTTCATTAGTGGGGTGCAGTACTGGAGTTGGGACGTTGTCAGTACCCCGGTCCTTCCCTGCGGAGTATGCGTTCTTTTCGACCAGGGACCGCTACTTCTCAATCAAGTAGCTTCTCAATTGGCCCCTCTGGGACCTAATGAGGCCGAGTGCACCCCGGATTAGGTCTCCCATTGGGAGAAAATCCCCACGTCGGTACCGGGAATCGAACATGGGTCTCCCGCTGCTGAGCAGCAGCGCTACCACAGCACTAAAGGAGACGACCGAGTGTATAGTGGAGAAAGTAAAAATATTATCGTCGAAGAAAACAAATTTTCCTTGTTCGGTCTTTACGCATTAACCTGTAAAAGATGAGAACGCTTAGTTTCTGATTTACCCTAGTAAATAATATTAGAATGTATCGCAAATAAAGAAACCCAATTTTAGCTCTTTTACCCTGATTCATCTGACACAAATCCATAAATACAGCTGCATCCTGAGTTCTATTAAACGTTGAAACTATCTAAATGGATTCACGTCTTTTATTTAAAAATTATCAGAAATGTATTTTTCACTCTTGAGTCACCCATTTTGTTTACATGGCTTCTCCATTCACATCTTTATTTATTGACAGAATCAATAATGGCTTCCACGCCTACTTTAATAGCGTGTATGTTATAACATCTGGGTGCAGCCGATCAAATAGTTAAAAGGAACGGAAAATGAGCTCTACAGACTACTGCTAAATATGATACTTAAATTTATATCTCAATTTTCGGCATCGTAACGGATGTTGTGAAAAATTATGAGGTGGTCTACTGCTACATCGATAAGACATTGAATGTTAGTTAAAAAGGTAGAGTGGGAGAAGCATATGGTCTGCTACAATGTATTATTTATGGCGAGCATTTGAGCCAAGGAACAAATCTGAAACAAGTTCTCCCCTCCAAAGAAATCAGATAGGCAAATAACAGAGAGCAGCCATTTTTACAACCATTGTGTATTTCCTTGCCAAACCGGTGTATGGGGTTCTTAAAGAGTAGGTACCTACAGACAATACACCAGGTCCCTCGACAGCTTCCGCAAGTCGCTCTGAGTGCGTTACTGTTGCGGAACCAAACAATAACTCTGGGTATCATATCCAGCAATGGCTTGTCTTTTACTGGGGATGATACATGAGAGCGCCTTTTCACCATCTCATTGTTACTCGACTGACCAACACCAATTGAATTGCACAGACTATTCCACTCAAGCCGGATTGTCACCTCTTGGCCGTGGTATTATCGCTTTGGTTATATCGCTTCCTATTTTTCTAACGTTTCTGAACATCTGAAGGATTCATGTGCAATAAAAACAATTGGCGGGCCATTCAAAAATGGCAGACAAGTATTTGACCAATATTCTAGTATTGACATTTTAACTGAAGAGACGAAGTCAAACAACTGTGATATTAAATACAGCAGACCTAACTTTAATGAATAGCCTACTAACGCAAATTCCTCATTTCCCTGGATTAAAAACTAAAATTATTGTTGTTCCCACAGCCTACTGGATTAGTTGTGCCAACTGTGATAATAAATTTGAATTATAATGTACTAATGTTATTGTTAAGTTGTTTACTTTTAAATCAATATTAGTATTAAATAAATAATTACTTATTTCGCAGATTAGTCTAGACAAATAGGTACCACTCAAGGCTTTCATATTTAGGATAATTTTTCTCGCGCTTCGCGCTTGCAGACTTGTTGAAACCATCTCGTAGTGGTACTGCGAAGTCTTATATGGCGCTTAAAAATAATACGGGATAATTTTTGGCACCTCTGTTCACTTAGTTTCCCGTCATCTCTGCTTCGACTCAATTACGGAGTGAGTAAATGTGCATCTATATGTTTTGGCAGCTCGTTTGTTTTCGTAACCTCAAATGTTCAGCTCTTATTAGTGTACCGTAATTTCAGATATCTGCTTGAAATCATAAATATGTGTGTTTCCTTAAGAAAGACGAAATAAGTCACGACTTAGCATGGTTATGTAATAAAAGTAGGTACACAGCAAAAAATGGCACTTTCTCCTATTGTAGGATATCTTACCGAACACACCTCACTAAATATTATGTTGATTTTCTTTTAAGCGTTTGATTTTGCTTTTAAAATCCTGTTTTGTTGCCATAAATTATTTTTCCATCTTCAGTTTCGAAATAATTATAATGGAAACAATATTCACAAAGCTCAATCAAATTTCTGGAAAACTTTCAGCACTCATATTACTGAAAATAATTTTAACTATGGAATATACCACATACAAGTTATTTTTATAGCTTTGTAAAAGAACTCGCGGTTCCGCTCCGTAAGTACTTTAAGGTATTTTAACCCATTTTTTTTCTACTAAAAGGATGCAATATTCCTAGGTAGTCTCTTAGGAGGAGATTTACCACAGGAAACTGGAATGGAGAGAGGCATATGGCAGCGACTTCCCTTATCAGTAGAAGGCGGATAAGTGTGCAAAAGGTCGCAAGTTTAGTGCACATGGGTTCTGCGTTGCTCTCTCTCGGGCACACAGCTGCAGGCGTCTCCTGATGCGGCGGCGCCGTGGCCGAGCGGTTAGCGCGCTCGCCTACCACCTAGGCGGCCCGGGTTCGATCCCAGGGACCCGCATGTGGTATTCGTGGTGGAAGAAGCGGCGTCAGGGCGGGTTTTCTCCGGGTGCTCCGGTTTCCCCCGCCATCTCATTCGACCGGTGCTCCATATTCATGTATCACCAGTATCACCGCCTGCGGTGCCATAGTAGTAAAAGCGGGCGTTAAAACACTACAAAAACAAAAAACAAAAACAAAAAAAAAAGTCTCCTGATGCGCGTGCATATATGACGGCTGAGCGGTACCGGTTACGTCATTATTTCTCCCAGCCCAACTAACCTGTATTGCGTGTGACTGCACACGGCTGACCAAACAGAAGTAGAGGTACAGCTGCCTAGCACTAAGGTCTATGTGGACATATGTCGAAGATGCCGTCTGACCATAACAGAAGCAGAGATACAGACAGCACGGAAAGAAATCAGCACTGCCTTCTCGCGGATACCTCATTCCTTATCATTTGCAGTGTACCTCGTTACGTCATACTTTCCTTTTCTTGGCTGAAACTGTCACCTTGCACGTGCCTTGCATTCTGTATCGGACCAATAGAGCATACCTATGCTGGTAGTGGCAACTCATTGGCTAATTACGAATAGGTATAGCCACCTCCCTCAACTGGAAGGGAGGGGAGGAAACGCGTCCCCTTTTAAACTGTGGCGACAGATATCAGAAGACACGCCCAATAAATGCCCCTACAGACCATCAGAAATTCGATGTCTATTACTATTTGTGCTCTGAATACAGCTGCCTAGCACTAAGACCTCTATAGACACACGTCGAAGCAAAATAGTACGGTAACAGGGATGAGACCTAGAGGGCTAAATGTCCGCCACACACCGATCCACGAGATCTACTAACATATCCGTCGCGAAATTACCAAAGTATATATAGAGAAAAAATATGATAAAAGGTTGTGTAGATACGGAGAGAATGCGTAAAAGATGGAAGAGTGGAGGAGGATAGTTATTATTGAAGGACCTGCTACACCTTGCATATTAGAGAAGATGGCGTTGACAAATAGGGACCAAACACTTCGGTTTAAAAACGAATGTGTGCAAGTTGGAGGCACAGATTGATCAAGTACTATTAAGTCCTTATTTGTAGCATGTCAGATTTGGCAAATACTGCATTTCTAGCCGTTCTGTTCAAACAGTGGACCTTGAAAGGTTAATACAAAAACATGCAGCGTGTGCCAAGAAATGCGAGGATGAAGGTGATTGGTTTAGAAGAGGAATCCTTCTCCATAAGTATTCTACAGGCATGCGTCTCTCTATATCATGTACACAGCTTAAGACAATAGTCTTCCTTCTCTGTCTTTTGTAGCCCAGCTATGGAATTTATGGACTGCCATTGACACTAAACTTTTAAAGGAACATCACAGTGTCGCCTGTTTTTATTCTTCAGCATTTTTCTTTCCCTTCCCCAAGTTTTCTATGCCTCGTTTCTTTCTTTCGCTTTCTTCTTCTCTGTTCCTAGTGGAGAATATTTATTTTAATTTGGGTCACCCTCTCAGTCTGCTATCTCATTAAAGGCGGCCTGGCCTGGCTTAAGTTCTATAATGGCAAAAGTTTCTTCATTAAGGATCGTTGCTAATATTTATGACAAGCAACCTATACAGAATAAAATACTACAGATAGATGAGGGAATGCGTGACTTGGGAGGGCAACTAGTACGGGAGAGAGGGAAAAAATCGTACCTATATATTACGTTCATATGACTTTCTCGTCCCTCTGTCGTTTATTAGTGGATATATGTACTTACAAACTATGCTTATATAACTTTATTTTACCATCTATTCCATTTTAGTTAATATAAAGCAGCGATGTCCAACGTTTGCGAAAGAGGGGAGGTTGGGTTTACCTCCTTCCACTTTATGCGGACTTTGCCACTCTTTAAGCCCCAGCTATGCATATTGTTGCATCGGCGGGTTATTGCATTTGATTTACGAAAGTACTTTAAACTCTTATGCGATAAACATCTGCTCATTAGTGACTTCTTTGGTACTGCTAACTTTTAGGCAGTCTATCAATATTCGGCAACAAATTCAAAGTGAACAGACTTAGAAGATCTACCAAGTGATCGTTGTGTAACATATTGCGATACAGACTTTTAATATAGTTCAATTTGTATAAACTTTGTTCGCAAATATATGTAGAGCTATACTCACTCTTATACCTACACACTATCTTGCAAATGCTTATTTCTCTGTATAGAGTAATTCAATAGACATAATAAGCATTTTCAGAAATTCTTATTACTAATTTTCTTGTAGGTGTAAGGGGAATATAGTAGGCTATAAGCGATTGTGAAATGTTTTAAGAACTAGTTGCTATGCGATGCCTTTAAAATTCCGTTCTCTTTGCAATACCAAGAGATAAAAAATCGAAAAAGAAAAACCCGATTCCTATTCCTATTTCAGAAAAGCATAAATAAGTATTCGCAAATTAAAAAAAGAAGAATATCTCGGAAATGGTTCACTCAAAAAAAAAAAAAAAAAAAAAAAAAAAAAAAAAAAAAAAAAACAGTATGTGACATATATGTGTTTTAACGAGATCCCCATTTTGTATTAAATAAGCTTATATCTGTCTCCCACTGTTTACCATTTGTGCAAAACTCATCCAGAATGAAGAGGTTTTCTGAGGACATTCCCAGAAAACTCAAGGCATGACTTAGAAACTGCCATGGAATCGCATGTTTGTGTTGGTCACTAGATACTGACTGTCTGTCCCTCCAACTGAAGGAGTGGAGTGGGGAATAGCCGCTGAGTGCATCAGCGTCTCCAAAGAGACAAGTTTGGACATCCCTGATCAAGTATTTCAGAATCGGACGCTATATAATGACCAGGTTCTTTCCATGGAATCGCAAGAAATAACTGAACATCGAAAGGTTCTTAAAAGAATGACAAAAGCGTTGAATAATTGAATCAATAAGGCATTAATCGCTAATAACATTAAAAACTATTTGTAATAAATTGTGCGCTTTTAAGAAAGATACATATTTTGTCTTGTACGTTTTCGTCTATCCCTTAAAATTTACCAGCTATACAAGATTATACAAAATTCCTTCCAAATGAAGAGGACTTCATAGGCTATTCCTGCTATTCCCGGTGCTAAAGAACGTATCCACTAGAATTGGTGTGTATCTGGAAACGCTGGATTCAGAGACTGGTAGAATCTATGCTCCAGTAAAATTATTAAGGGGTTCAATAAGATACCTATACCAAAACAATAAGGTCAAAGCGCATAGTCAGTACCACAAAGCCAGAAAGATGAACGCAGTTATCCAAATTTTGACTATTCCATCTCTCTCTGAAGGGATATTAGAGATTTGTGTGATGCTGCACCCTTTAATACAGAGCCGTTAGTTTAGCTGGTTTCATGAAGAAAGGGTGCACTACGAAGCAATTGTTTTCACGCTATCCCCCTTCCTGAATATCCCACCCTTTTTCCCTATGTAGGCATACAATGTGGCTTGTGGAAACAGCTGAAGGCCAATCATAAACCTCCTAGAACGGATGGGACTCACGTGCCTCCAAGATTAGGGGTCTTCATTCACACTGATATTATATGAGACAAAAATCAGACATTACAGTCCCACACTTTCTCTACCTACTGCAATTATTTACTCTGTAAATAATTAATTCATAAAAAGCTGCGATTTACTTTCTCTACCACTTTAATTATACAAGCAGAGTTCGTCCCTATTGCATTCCACCCAAAATTTGATATCTACTGAGATTTCACCGGAAATACACGTTTTGGGAGTCCCTGATTTAAAATAGTTATTTACGTAACTAGTGACTGTGACACGAATACCTACATGTTTAGCACGTTCGCTTTTGCTCACGCGTAATTTTTACGGGTGTCACAATGAAAGGATTATACAAGCCTTACATACAACGTTTTATGCAATTTTAGCGTTAAAGTATGTAAAAATAATTAATAAATTAGCTAAATGAAAAATTATAATGTATTAGAGATGTAGGTATGACGTAATATGGTTGCCAAGCAGATGTTTCATTTGTTTCAACACTTATAGAGGAAAATGGAAGGTAATGATAAAACTATTGAAAATATGCAATGTATTCCGCTTAAAATTTTGAACGAAGCCAAGAATGCTGGCAGTTTATTAATTCCAGAAAAATCAGAACTACGAAAAAGAATTAAAAAGTTTTGTGGATGTGTTGATTCTTGTGTTTGAATGTTCCTGCACTTGCGAGAGTGACGATTTCAGGCTGTCTTACAGGCAAATGGAGAAAATTATGTTGTGGCGGTGATGACGTAATTGCTGTCTTGTTGCATTGGTAATTACGTCATTCATTTTCTGGCACTCGTGTCAGGAATAGGGTAATTTCGCACGATTTATACCATTATAATAAATCGTTTCAATGCTAGGATTGCATGAAAGAGTATTTTTTGTTTGGAAAAAGGTCTCTCTCTCTCTCTCTCTCTCTCTCTCTCTCACTCTCTCTCTCTCTCTCTCTCACTCTCACTCTCCCAGTGCGTGTGCATGCAGATTTGCATAAGGCCCTCTTCATTCGTTAGGGATGTTTGTACACTTATCTGTAGGCATTTGAGACAAAAAAGTACCTACTACACAAAAGAATGTGGATCTATATAAAACACAACTGGTTTAAAATATTTTTGTGCCATTAGCCGTTTCCGAGAAGGTATATGTTGTTATTAGTGAACTTTTGAATAGTTTTCCATTTTTAAGTGCTGTGTTCATTAAACTGTTAAACTGTTTTTTGCATCCTTTGTATCTACAACGAAATGTGTAATGAAACTGATCCAGTAAGTGTTTATTTCGATTGCAAGAGGCAGACAGATAAACAATGCTTTGTAAGAAATTCTTTTTCATATGTTGAACGTCCTTTAACCGGTTAGATCATATCGGATGATGAATGAGATGGGTGAAATAATGCTCAAATGAGGCCGGGGTCCATGGAGCTTAGAGTTATCCAACCTTTCGCGATAAGGGAGAAAACTCACCGTAACCGTAACCGAGATCCTAACTTGTCACCTCTTGAATGTGAGGTAGGCAGCTACCCTCACAACACAGAGGTGGGCTAGAATTGTTGTAGTGAGTGATTAGGATTTAAGGGCCCGTCGACAGCTAGGTCATTAGACCCCCAGAATTGTTGTAGAAACTATATTCAATAAAAGATAGCGAGCAGAGAAAGTCGTAACATCAACGGTATCCACATACTTTTTTGTTAAATTTGAAAATGACTGATCTAGTGATCAGTAGAGCTCGGTGCGATAGCGTTAAACAACTTAAAACAGGCAGGCAAATAGGCTTGCCTTGTCTTATCTTATTCGATACAGATTTCCGTCATTTCTCTGGAGCACTTCAGTCTTGGGCTTATTGGTCTACCTATAGTTTTATATCCAGCTCATTACACCTGCCACCCTTATTAAGGAAAACAGTCTCAGAACTGTTATACCTAGTCTCAAATTCTTCTGGTTCTGAGAACTTTTTCCTAAAAGCAATATCTCTAGGCCAGGGCCTCACAGGAGCAGGTGATATGCTGTTTCAGTTTCTTTCTTGCAAAATTTGCAATCTAAGTTACCCTGAAACACTCCCACTGTGTTAAGATTTTTTTCACAGGAGCATGTCCTGTGAGAAAAGCAATAATCATTCTCAGCTGAAGTCTGTAACATCTGAGTAAACTTTCAGCTCTTTCCTTACATGGTTTTCTAATAAATAGTTTACCATGTCTATTCCCTGGAGTTTTGAGCAAAATTCTATGGTGTTCTTCTTTGGACCAGTTGTTAATACCTTCTCTTATCAAACATCGAGATGTTCCTAGAGCCGGCTCTGGTCCAATAAATGTTGAAGTTGCTACTTCCCTTGCAACTTCACCAGCCTTAACTGCAGTACTAAGGTTAACTTCACAATAAATAATAAATAATAATGATGATGATGATGATGATGATGATGATGATGATGATGATGATGATGATGATAATAATAATAATAATAATAATAATAATAATAATAATAATAATAATAATAATAATAATAATAATAATAATAATAATAATAATAATAATAATAATAATAATAATAATAATAATAATAATAATAATAATAATAATAATAATAACAACAACAACAACAATGAAATTACGACAGTCAAAAACCTTGATAGGGTTCTCATTTAAAGAAACAACCATTATAGGTCCTTAAGCTACTAAAAGGAACACATTAGACAATTATATGTACTATAAAATGTAAAGCGACGATTCTAAACACAGGAACATATAGGCAAATGCCGAACTCTAGTGATTAGCGTCGTTGTATTCATTGTTCTAACAACGTCTAAAATAAAAGGAGCTGTTATGTGTGGAATAGCAGAGCAGGTTCTCTGGAATGGAACATCCCTACTTCAAGACGTGTAACCTTGCCGGTTTTACGCTAGTTAGCGAGGTCAAGGCTATCATCCAGCCAGATACCCCCCACATTGTAAACGTTTCGCGCGGATTCTAACTTGAGAGTAGTAAATGGTTATTAAGAAAACGCTCAAGACTCTAGACGATCTACACTGTCATTAACCTACAAATTTCTCAGCAGAGTAACTACGCTCCACCAGTTCAGTTTCGTCTTCTCAGATAATTCAAAATGGCATGTATTTTTTCGCGCTCCCTTTCCTTCCCCTTACCGGAATGGCGAAAGCCGATAATGATGAGAAGCAAGCCCTGTGCAATGCAAGGTGAGGCGATAAAAACACCGATTAAAACACTGTCGTGAATGCTATACATATTTTCCTCATCCTGAGAGACAGATTTAAACTAAAGGATCTTGTCCATAAGGATGCATTAACCCTGTTACGTCATATATTTGATTCATACGGTTAGGTATGTAACAGTTCTCTTTGAATATATTAGGCTAAATAAACAACAAGCTTGTACCGAACAACAACCTATTGCAGCCAATGAGAGGTAACTAGTGCATTCGACAGTTGAGACATACCGGGCAAAGTTAATTGGAACAGACTTTAGGTCTGATTAATACCACAAGATTCTCAATTTTATCACGAGTTGCATTTATTAAGACCATTTCACAAATTACGGGATGATATAGCCTATAAAAAGTTATTTAAATGCCTTACTGTAATTACTAACCTCTCAACAGAAACCTGTAGCATGAATACATACATAAGCGTCCATTAGCATGAGCTACAAGATTCTCTATTAATGCTACAAGTTTTAAGATGTTGGCAATGTCAGAAGTTGGAAAATCTGCTGCTAATTTATAATTTCATTCAATCCAAAATTTGTCAAAATGATTCCAAACATACCTATTTCCTGTTGTATTCTGTGTCCTGAGGTTTCCTTCTTCGAAATGTTTCACCTATTTCAGCATTAGATGCTTCACCGAAGTGAGACTCAGCCATATTTGACATTTGATTAGTGGCGCTGTTGTCTCAAATTACGTAAGCTGTTGTGCATCTGTGTCACAGTGCAGCTAGATTGTCTAAGCCTCGTGACTAGAGCGAGGACATATATCCACTGAAGAAGAAATCAGGTTGACTGCACGGCGAATTGCTTGCTTGACGTCATCGCTGCTACCTCGGACTGAGGGGTGAACAGCGTGCTCTGGTTCAGTATGACAGCTGTACCGTACAGATAGGGAGTGTTATTTTCTGTGCGATCCGTGTTTACATACGAGGTGAATAATGTCTTCAGCTTTAGGTGATGGTAAATTAAATAAGTTATTGGAAGAATTTGGAAGAAATAATTTCGTATTGAATGGCGATACGATACACTGTAAGTTATGTTATTCACAAATTAGAGATTCCAAGGAGAAACGGAAATTGTTGAAGCAACATTGTAATACCAAAAACATAAAGCACTTGTTGCAGCATCAAAGAATAAAGAACACGACCATTTGTCACTTCAATCGGAGTTTTTTTAAGACATGTGCAAAATAGATCATGTAAAATCATGTAATGATCCTGCCTACGCTACAATGGTTCATATAAAAATTGGTTTACAACATCTAGACAAAACGTCATCTACGTATGACGAACACAATGCAAAATATCTTACATTTGCTCCCGTTACATCATGTGACGTTGAGAGAAGTTTCTCGCTGTATAAACATTGTTTAGATGACAAGTTTTACTTTGGAACAATTTAAAAATTGTATTATTGTTCACTGCAATGTTTTTGAGGAACGAATAGATGACGATATGAACTGATGTAAATGGACTAGAGCTTCTTACACAGCCCTGCCCGTTTGTTTACATGTTCTGAACTCCTGTGCTACGCCGTCTGCCAGTCACCACGGAGCGTGTATAGTACGAGCGCGCAAACATTGTAGGCGATGGGATATTTATCCTCGCTCTACTCATGACATAAGAAAGAGGTCATAATGAAATTTGATACATTTTTCGCGAATGAAGCCTGTCATTGGTACATGATTGATTGATTGATTTCAATTAATTCATGTGTGAAGGGATTAGTCAGGAATGTCAGGATAATGGTCTGTATGTTAGCATTAAGCTTTTGGAGGTCTTCCAGCCATCTGCACTAGCTGCTTTGTTTTTAATCGTAGTCACAATAACCGCCTCTATAAATACCCATGAATTTCTCTCCACCAATCAGCGGCCTAAGAGCGTTCCGTTACAGTGTCTCTGTCCCTCTCTTTCTCCCCTCCCATGTGTTTACAACAGCATCGTTCTAGTTTGAGACCGATTATACTATAGTTTAGCTTACTGAAATTTTCCAGAATTCAAAGTAGAAAATCCCTTACAAAATTTATTCTTTATGAAGATTGGTACCTATTTGGATGTAATATTTCTCAGGCTTCAGTGAAGAATATATCCCAAGCACATATAGGTATTTCAGTTGACATTTACTTAGAAGTAGCAATCAAATTTGAACCCGGAGACACACAAAATTGCTTCTCTATAATTGTTTATTCTAGAACTTTGAAATATTAATTACGAAATTGGTACTATGAGCCAAGGCTAAACATTACATTACATTTATCAAAGAGAGAAAAAGATTCTCAGAAACGCCCGTTAGTGCAAGATAGAAATGGGAAGAAGATAAGCGGTAACGATTTAACAGAATGACCAAGAAAGAATGATAAAAGAGAAAACATACCTACTAATACTGTAGGTACATATAAAGAAAACATAAGGAAGAATGGACATAATAGCACTAGAAGAAACCAAGAAATAGAAGAGGGATACGCCTAAACTGGGGCAGGAGCAATAGAAGAGAGAAGAGAAACAGAAGAAGAGAAGAATATTAAATACAGTAACAGGAAAGAACAGAACAATTAGAAAGAAGGAGGCTATATATCGAATGGGAAATGCAGCAGAAGGGAAGAAAACAAGAATTAGCGAAACAAAAGAGAATGGAATGTGGGACGCACAAAAGGAAGAAGACACAAGAGAGGAATAAAATACGATAGACGAAGAAGAAAACCTAGGAAGAGAAACGGTAGTTATAAGTGCCTTACCGGATAAGATTTTTCCGGGGTTTCCCCTTATCTTGAGAAAACGACTGCCGGTTAATCCTAAGCTCTAAGAACCCCGGGCTCGTTTGAGCATCGTTTCAACCATTTCACTCATTCATCGTCCAGATTAAAGAACTTTAAACTTCAAGAAAGAAGAATGTACTTAAAAAGAATAACGAATACAGGAAGGGCGCTGAAAGATGATGTAGAAAGGAATAAGAAACAGAAAGAGAAGAAAAGGAATGAAGAAGGAGAAGTAATGTGAAAAGAATAACATAAAAAGGAACTGTCAACAGAGAAGGAACAAAAGTGCAATATCAGCTTTATCCAGTGGTTTGTGATAGCCAGTAACGAATCCCGCTCGGCGAAGAGAACAGAAGAGCAGCAGCAAAGCGACGGCTACACAGAAGATGTGTGCGCATTAACTGCAGTGCACTATGTCCGTTATGGTTTATGACGTGATATAACTTGGAACTCATGCCCATTGGTTAACCACCTGGCTACGTTGCCACTCCCCTCCCCATAGAACTAGCTCCGCCCCCTTTCCTTCCCCTACTTCCTCCCACCCTTCTTGTATACTACTTTTCATTCTCGTCCCTCATGCAAAAAAAGAAAAAGAAAAAGTAAGAAGAGTGAGGTAGGGGGAGTCCGTCTTGTGTTTTCTACCTGAGCATCTCCCCCTCCTGGAACTTAACACAGACTCCGCGCGCCTGGACCACATCTCATCTTGCCACCTGTCAGCATCTCCCCAGGCAACCGTCTACTGTTGCCGCGTAAGCAAATCCTACTCACTCTCTCCCATCTCTTGGGGAAAATCGAACGCTATCTAAAAAAATCTTGTGTTACATTCACACGATTTTCTTTATGTACAATCGTGTATTTCTATCCATATATCTATCACCGACTAGTCTACGAATGCTATTCATCTATCAGAGATGGAGATGATATTGCATCCCACCCAAAAATTGGATACGGAGATTTCACTGGAAATTCACGTTTTGAGGCCCCTGAATAGATAAATAAAGCATTACTAGAGAAAAGGTCCACGGAAAAATGTTCGAATAATTTGATTTTCTCAAAAACAGCTCTATTTTTACTATGAAATACTTACCTACATTTTGCTGAAACATATCATGAATTTTCTGCGAATAGCCTCTGAAGCAGGCCTGGGCAGCTCACGCGATAACTTAAGCGACCTTCACTTTTTTACCCGCTAAACATACAGTTATCACAAAGAATATCATAAGGCGTCTGACCGAACCGTCAGCCCGTCGAATTATATTTATCTGGACTATTTTGTAAATAAAACATGACATTAAATACTGTATCACAAACATATGTAAAGACACATCTTTCCTACTTGTAAAAGTATGGGTGGTAAATCTTAGATTGTTGCTAAGTACAACAGGATGGCATTTAAGTGCACTTCAATGCGACAGCCTCGTGACAGTGCATTTACATTTAATAATAATAATAATAATAATAATAATAATAATAATAATAATAATAATAATAATAATAATAATAATAATAATAATAATAATAATAATAATAATAATAATAATAATAATAATAATAATAATAATAATAATAATAATAATAATAATAATAATAATAATAATAATAATAATAATAATAATAATAATAATAATAATAATAATAATAATAATAATAATAATAATAATAATAATAATAATAATAATAACAATAATAACAATAATAACAATAATAATAATAATAACAACAACAATAATAATAACAATAATAACAACAATAATAATAACAACAACAATAACAACAACAATAATAGTAATAATAATAATAATAATAATAATAATAATAATAATAATAATAATAATAATAATAATAATAATAATAATAATAATAATAATAATAATAATAATAATAATAATAATAATAATAATAATAATAATAATAATAATAATAATAATAATAATAATAATAATAATAATAATAATAATAATAATAATAATAAATCTATCCATAGCTCATGACTGCCATTACACAAATCACCAAATTTTCAAGAAACATCCTATAGGTATCTTGTCCTGCATATCATATTAGTTTTTTAACAGTTTTGCAGCCTTAAGGATGTAAATTATCTTTAGCGTTTAATAGCCGGATGCTTTTAAGTTAAATTCTTTATTTAATTTCTTTTAGGAGGCTACAAGTCACAATTCTAAAATTAACACATGTGTTAAGTGGTAACATCAGTTTTAAACGTAACCAATCACTTGTTTGAATATCTTAGTCTTGCTCCTACAGCCACGAGAGGGTACTTTTTGTTAATGTATTCCACTTGCCTCAGCAAAAAACTTGTTTGACAGGTATTTGAACAGCTGCAGTTTATGCCCGAAAAATGTCTTTCATTGTTAAACTTAATCAAATTTAATTCAAAGTTTTCCCAAGCCTTGATACTTCCTTGCTTTAACTGGCAGACATCTGACCCCAACCTTATCGTTTGTAACGTTGCATCAGTTTCACTTGCAAAGTACCTACTTGCCATAAAAACTACATTCTTTAATGCATAATACTGGATTATTTTATTATTATTCTGGAGCTAACAACATCAAGTTAATGTATTGAGGCTAAAATTACCTGATACTCGAACTAAAAACTGGCGGAAAAAGTAAATATAGCTAATAAAACCTGCCTTAAACGGAATTCAATTGTTCCTGTATTCCTTTCCATTTTCACAGGGTTCCGTTTTGCAAAGGTTTATAATAATAAAACAAAATACAAAAACTCTGATGTGTTGCACTCACATGCCTTTCTCTTCTCTTGTACTAACGTCTACCTTCTTCATGTTAGTCGAGATAAACATTTGCAGAAACTATCTTATTGCTCATTTTCTTGTAGGTACAAGGGGAACATGGGAATACAGTAGGGTTTGAGCGATAGTCAAAACTTTTAAAGCTAGTAGATATATGAAGGCTATGAAATGTTCTCTTTGCACGGCAAAAAGATGAAAACGTGAATAATAACCTTCCATTTGAGAAACATTTTAAGAATTGCAAAACTCACACGAATAACAAAACATATCTCCGAAATGGCTTACTCCACAAAAAATGCATTTGACATAACTAGTGCGTTTTAACGAGATCTACATCTTTGTATAGTAAGATTTGGCCTATATCTTACGGTTTACCCTTATGCTAAAGTCACCAAGGGTAAACAGGACTGCATAGGCTAGAGCCAGAAAATTCAAATACATTTCATTTGCCATAAAAATATCTTAAACATAGTGATAAAGAAAGGTAGTTAAGAGGGTAATATAAAAGGTAGTTAAGAGTAGAGGATTTTTTTTTTTTTTTTTTTTTTTTTGTAAAATCTGCATGTCGCATCCTTGTAAGATATTAAACTTAAATGCCAACTTTGGTTTTTAACCGACTTTTCGTTTTTTAGTTATGCTGTGTACAAAGAGACAGAGAGACTGACACACACAGTACCTTTTTGTAAAAATGCTTTTTTTTTTTTTTTTTTTAATTTTTTTATTCAGAGGGCCTCAAAACATATTTCCCGTGAAATCTCGACAACGACATTTTGGGTGGAATACAATACCTACCTCCCCTACTTACTATACGTAGTAGAGAAAGCTAAAATATGATGGCATCGAATTACAAAGAAGGAATAATTTAAAATAAAAGTCTTTAAACAAAATCTAGGTTCAAATAGGTTGGTATATGTTTTGCTGTATTTTCAACTTATTTCCATTAATTGCAGTTTCTCTGCCAGTTGCACTGTCCCCACTGTCGCGACTTCTTGTCCAGTACTAACGGCTGTCACTTTGAACAATTTAGCACCTACCTATAATCTATTACACATGCAATAAGTGTCTTAATCAGTATTATTTAACATAGAAAATTGCACCTTCCGAGACCTACTGTTCACTTGTCCAGATTTCTACTACATAGGGGAGTGAGTGTGTGAGTGAGTGAGTGAGTGAGTGAGTGAGTGAGTGAGTGAGTGAGTGAGTGAGTGAGTGAGTGAGTGAGTGAGTGAGTGAGTGAGTGAGTGAGTGAGTGAGTGAGTGAGTGAGTGAGTGAGTGAGTGAGTGAGTGAGTGAGTGAGTGAGTGAGTGAGTGAGTGAGTGAGTGAGTGAGTGAGTGAGTGAGTGAGTGAGTGAGTGAGTGAGTGAGTGAGCGAGCGAATGAGTAGAGTTTAAGAGCCCATCGATAGCTAGGTCATTTGGGTCCGTGTAGAGGAAGTATTTTGTTCCACCCAAAATATCGATGTGAGAACTTCACCGAAAATACACGTTCTGAGGGTACTTGAATTAAAAAAGAAGCATTTTTAGAAAAAGTGTGTGTCTGTCCGTGCGTCTATATGTGAATAGAATAATTCAAAAATAAGAAGTCGGTTAAATACTCTTACTAAGATTGGTATTTAAGCTATGTGTTCCAAGAATGCGACATGAACATTTTGAAAAAATGTTGCCCCAATCCTAAACTAACCCTTTACATGGAATATTTTTCGTAAAGTTTCATTTTCTAAAAACCTCCTCTAGCATTAAGATTAAATTAGTTGAAGATATTCTTATGACGAATGAAATGTAAGTTATCTTCGTTCTAAACGACTTTCACATAACTGATAAACCATAAGAAATAGACAAAATCTTACTACATAAAAACGTGGATCGCGTTAAATCACACAATTTATATATATATATATATATATATATATATATTTTTTTTTTTTTTTTTCTTTGTGGAGTTAACCTTTCTTGAGAGATTTCGTGTTATTGGTTTGAATTTTGAATTGCTTACCTGGGCTAAGATAACAGAATTTCAAAGTCGTCACGTAGCAACCAGCTCTTAAAATATTTGGCTATCGATCGTCTGTTCTCCTATTCCCAATGTACCTACAATGAAATATATAATAAATCCATTTCTAGAAAACTCCATCTCGATTAACATGAACAGATAAAAGAATAAGCGTTTGCGAGAGTTCGTATAAGATTGAGCAGACAAAATCATGTGAATGGAACATATCAGAATTTTATATTTATTTATACAACATTTTGTTTTATTTGCTTTCTGTTAATCACTCTAAATGTTCTTTACTCTTCCTTATTTTTAGGTAGAAGTATTGCATTACACCCAAAAATTCTGTATCGAGATTAAAAAAAATCAATGTTTTGAGGGCCTAAATAAAAACACAATTTTAGGAAAAGGATAACTGTTGAAAAAATAAAAAATAACGAACATTTTTCCATGTTAATGGTAGTTTATGAGGGACTCTTCTTGAACATATTCATGTCCTGTCCTCGAAGGAGCTGAACTTAAATGCCACGCACGCACGCACACATAAACACACATACACATACACGCGCACAACGCTTACACAAGGGCTTTTTTCCAAAATGGCTTTTTTGTATCCATGGAATCTTAAAATGTGTATTTAAGTCAAACCTTGGTATCGAACTTTTGGTTGGAATACCATAGGTACATACTTCCCATAGTTATTATGGGTAAGGAGTAGAGAAAGTAAAAAGGCGTTTTCAATTGCATTTTTTTCTTCAAAACACAGTGGCCTTTCTGAGCCATGAAGACTAAAATTCCGCTATAAATACATGGCAAAGTTGAATAATATGCAATGCAATTCTTTGACTTATTAGCTTCGCCCGAGATTCATAAAACAGGACAGACTCGCTGACATTCAGAAAGCTAACTGGTTCTTCCGTTACCTCTTTTTGTGCTGAAAGATGACACCAAACGTTCATGAATATTTAGCATCTCTACATAAATGCTTATTTATTCCTGTTCAGCATTGCAGAGAATGTTTTTTTCCCCCTGCTCTCCAAATTAGATGTGGAATCATGAACTAACTGGTTGTGGAAAGATTGAAACATGGCTAGAAAAATCGTTGTACTTCGGTGCTGCAAAATGTTTGATTCCATTTTTGCTTTGTTGGTCTCTCAATAGGCAAAGTGTTTTCTTTCTCTAATATGTATAGTAAAGCGGGAGGCATAGGTGTTGTATTAACATTTCACGAGGTTACTCTTTGTTATTGTTTTTAATTTTCAAATACTTATACTTTTCTCAAGTGGAAATTCGCTGTTCGCTGGGAACTTCAAAGTTGTCACTGACTTGCCTCTGTGGTCTGGTGGTCATCGAAATCTAGGGGCCCCGGGTTCGATTCCTGGCTAGTGGATGGGAATTTTTCTTTACTCAGGTTCATTCCCCATCTTCCTTAGTCTGGAAGTACGACTGTGAGCGACAGAGTAAATACCTACGTGTGTGAATTTAATAGAAATGTGACATCTTGATGGTTAATTGGTCCTTCACGACCAAAGCCCCCCCCCCCCCCCCCCCCACAAAATACATATACACACAATGCACAATGTTTGCCAGTCCCTCTCATCCCTTCATGCACGTGGCGTTGCATTACAAATGCCTACTTGCGATTACGCGCAGCTCGTGGAATAAGTAGCAACATCATCTTATTCAAAGCACAAACTGATTTGATTACTCATTAGACTATTGAAGTGCAAACTGAAGACAGTTTTCAAAAAATTGCTTATATATACTGGTGCAGCGCATGATTGCAGCCACCAGTGCTCTTTCTTGTGTCAGTGACAGGGACATGACCGTTCAAACTTCCAACACTCGGATTTAAACAATCAGGAGCATTAGATAATAATACCAGGATAATCCAGGAAATAACGACCGTTTGATGTTAATATATTCAGAAAAAATATTTTATTAAAACAATGTCACTAAAAATTGAAGCTTACTTACTTTATTTCTCCCCATAATCACCGCCATTATTTAAGTATTTGCCATATCTGTCCATGAGCTTTACATTTCCCGTGCTGTTGTCGGCCAGCCCATGGACACAATTTCAACACGCCATTACGAGAAGTATTTGAGAAAGAAATCTGTAACTCGTCTGTCCTATGTGATGGGTGACGGACGTCCAGGTCGACTTTCGTCATGCACAATTTGTTCGTCAATTGTTGAACATTTACACCACTTTCTAACACTGCTTTTGTTCATTACTGTATCACCATACACTTCCTTTAAATGACGGCAAACTTCTGAAGTTTTCAACTTCCGAGCATCAAAAAGTCAACACCTCCCACCTCATGGTCGGAAATACTTTGTATCATGCAGTTTAGTTTCGTCTGAAGCTCACACAACATTAACAAAGATGCCGAGAAAACCATTCGACTTTGGGGAGATGCTCGACAACCATCTGCGCTGCGGGAATACGCAAATGGTCATTATTTTCTGGATTGCCTTCCTATGTTTCACTTTTATACATTACTAGTAGACCATCTAGTGAGCCATATATTCCATTTTGAACTACTACATAAATCTAATAACAAGGCGAATAGTTAAGAAATTCGGCCAAACAAACTACAGCTTCTATTTCTCCTCCATAATGGATTGTCATTAGGAAACACGTTCAACCAATGGTTCGGATATGCGACTCTGAATTGAAAATCTCACTTCGAAGTTACTATTTTACAACGCTAAATAATAGATGTAGGTAGCTCATCATAGGTATTTAAAGTTCAAGGGGGATTCAAAGATATCAACTATTTCATCGTTGGGAAGCATCATTAATCTCCAAGGAATTACTCTAAATGAAATTGGTGTGGTATACTGATAAATAAGTATTTATGTATCTCATCAGTTCTCTGATCAGCCCTGTGTAATGACATTTTGTCGTCCTTAACATGAATCGGTAACAGATAGAGGAAGTCTGACACTATTACACATCAAGTTAGTTGGTTAGTGCTTCCAAATAATTCAGCTGTTTAAAATTCTGCAACTAACAAGCTCCTAAGTGAGAACTCCGTAATTACACAATGTTTTAACTATTCAGTTAGGTGGAACGAGAAGGTTTTCGTTTCGTGACTGTGTGCAAAACAAGCCTCCTGGAAACTAGACTCCCTGTTTTATGGCCCCTGTATATCTTCTCGTAGTGTGGCCATTGAAACTAAAATTCATAAACTCGCATCTCATTTTCAGTGCAACACGATCGTGTGCTTATGCACTGCAGTCATAAAGGAGTATTCATACGTGAGCAGAAAGCGGCTTCGCAAAAATAATAAAATACTGTAAAAACGCATTGTCATAAAATGGTTATAACCTAGATGGATAAGTTTAGAATCCTCTTCTTCCAAGAGGCGCTCAAGTAAAACACGTTGGCGTGTTACACGCACATTTGACCAGTTTCCTAGCTACTCCTCAAAGTCTGCACAACAGCGATTCGCCTTCCTCTTACGTCTAACTTCACCCATATGCTTGGAGGGATAATCGGTACTGTGCACCAAAATAAAAAATACCTAAATGTGTATGACGCATGTAAAATGCATTGCCATTTTCTGCCAGTACACATAGTCTTTTCAGCTACAAAGGTAGGTAGGTAGGTGAAAAGAAAAAAAAAAAAGAAAAAGAAAAGAAAAAATTAATGTGCTATATTCACATTAATGTCTCCACCCAATCATAGTTTATTACTTTCTCAGCTGTGTATGTTAAGTAGAGGGAGTATTGTATTCCAGCACAAAAAGTCGATAACGAGATTTTATCGCAAATACATTTTTGAGACCCTTTAAACATAAAAAAAAAAATTAATAATAATAATAATAATAATAATAATAATAATAATAATAATAATAATAATAATAATAATAATAATTTTTAGGAAAAGATCCGTGTGCTTAGATGTGTGGGAACAGCATAACTCAAAAATAAAAAGTCCGATAAATAGCAAACTTCATATTTAAGTTCAACACCTTCCAAAGATGCGACACGAAGATTTTCAAGAACAATCCCCTCACTTTAAACTACCCTTTACAGCAAAAATATGATAATTTTATTTTCCCACAATTAGTTCTGATGCATTAAATCGAAATATCACATGTTTAAAATTAATGATGAACAAAATGTACCTATACCTTGAATTTTCTTGGAGTAGCCTCTGTAGTCCTCTTCATTCTGAACGATACTTTTATAAAGTATCAAGAGATGGACAGACTCTTATTAGATAAAAAATATAGAATTTGCTTAAGCATACAATTTAAGTACAAGTAAACGTTTTTGTGGAGACATTCCTTGTTATTGGTTTGAGTTTTTAAATACTTAAGACAACACAACATAATTTGTTCTATGAATGTTATATCCTATAGCTTAATGCCCTGTCTATTGTGTTACAAACTTTGAATTTATTTTTATACAAATGAAACGATTTATTATTATTATTATTATTATTATTATTATTATTATTATTATTATTATTATCATCATCATCATCATCATCATCATCATCATCATCATCATCATCATCATCATCATCATCATCATCATCATCATCATCATCATCATCATCATCATCATCATCATCATCATCATCATCATCATCATCATCATCATCATCATCATCATCATCATCATCATCATCATCATCATCATTATCATTATTATTATTATTATTATTATTATTATTATTATTATTATTATTATTATTATTATTATTATTATTATTATTATTATTATACCCAAAACCTGTAGACAACTGCATAAGCAGCATGAACAATTCCGTTCTCTTTATAGGTAATTTGCAATAAACTTCTGCTGGAAACACGATGATTTAGTCAAATTGCACTGCATGTATATTTTACGCATTACCTTCACCACATTATAGTAGCGGCTTCGTTTAAAAGTTCCAATAGCTTATTTTAAAAGTAAAAGAAAGCCTTTTCACTGGTTACTGTAAGTAAAACATGTACATTAAACTTTGTTTAAAATATAATTAGGAATTCCTAAACTTGTTATTAGCCTACTGGTATTTCAACACATTATGGCCGAGAGCCAAATTACATTATTACCTGCATATTTAGTAACTTCAGAAGCAACTGACATGCAAAATGCGTACATTAGCTGGTCGTTAAGAGAAGTAGTGCATTACTCATTTGACTGTTGCGTAAGACCCAATTACAGATAAGTACTTAGGTATATGCGGGTCTAGATTCAGCTTATTAATATAAAGAACAAAGTCTTTGGACATTTGAAGTTTAACATTACGAAATACAATCTAAATCGTTTCATTTTGACCTACTCTCTGTTCAATGTAGATCATAATGCACATGACAAATTTCCTCACCTACATGGAAAGTGTGTCTGATGCCTGGTACGGACAAGTGATATGAAAAAATGCTGCTGCTATAAAAAAGTGATTTATGTTTTTATTGATATTTTAAAATACTTTACCCATTCTTTATCTGATTCTAATCTACCCTGCCCTCATACAGTTCTAGTAAATCTAGTCAACCCCTTATGGTGATTGCTAACCATGTTTATCGATTGTTCGCAGTAGGTGGACACAGTTTGAAATAGCTGAAATATAGATTTTTTCTACAGTTATATGCTGCCTTTAACATCTTAGGTCATATCGCCGCTTTGATTCTCCAGCAAGTGGCTCATCGGCAATGAAATTACATTAGGCTTTTCTCTTAAATATCATTCACACACACTTCTTACTTCCAAACTCGGAGGGATACATAATATAAATTATGACGAAAGAAAAATTCCCATTCTCCAGCTAGGTATTGAAGCCAGGACCTCTGGCTTTGGAGGGCAGCATGCTAAGCATCAGACCACATGGGTAGTCTGGTCAAGTTATAAAAAGTGATGGTTAACTATGTAAATTGTTTATGAAGCCAATCAATCAATATTCAGAATTAATATACCTATCCTCATTTTTATTTTATGGCTTACTAGAAAATGTGAAGGCGAATATTTCGATCCCATCCACGGACTGCAAAATGTTTGTTTTTATGCATTTTTATTGGAACAGAATCGAATAAATATTAGGATATAAAATTAAACTTATTTGAAGTGCTTTTATTACTTTACATAGGTATTATAAGTACGGGATTAAATTACAAAAAGAGTGAAATTAATATATATATATATATATATGTAAAAGTAATTTCTGTAAAATGACCGCCCTCGTAGCGTAGTGGTAGCGTGCCTGCCTTTGGCGCGGGGGGCCCGGGTTCGATCCCCGGTAGAAACTCTCTTCGCGCATATATGTAGAGCTGTACTCATTCTTATATTCTTGCAAATGCTTATTTCTCTATATAGTACGGCATTTTAATCAACAGAAGCATTTTCAGAAATTACCTTACTGCGAATTTTCTTGTAGGTACAAGAGGAATATGGGAATACAGTAGGCTTTAAGCGATAGTGAAATGTTTTAAGAGGTGGTTGCTATGCGATGTCTTTGAAATTCCATTCTCCTTCCAAGGCAAAGAGATAGAAAAGAAAAGAGAAGGAAAACAAAAAAAAAAAAAAAAAAGAAAAAAAACCAAGAATAACATATTCCTATTTGAGAAAAGTAGAAGTATTAGCAAATTCAAACAAGAAATAACGAATATCTCGGACATGGTTCACTCAAAAGAAAAACGAAGTACATATTTGACATAAACTGTGTGTTTTAACGAGATCCAGTTTTAGATTTAGCAAGATTTAGTCTGTCTCTTAGTACTGTTTACAATTTATGCAAAAATCATTCAGAATGAAGAGGTCTTCGGAGGGCATTCCCAGAAAATTCAAGGTATGACTCAGAAACTGTCATGGAATCGTGTGTCCGTCACTGGACACTGACTGTCTGTCCCTCCGACTGAAGGAGTGGAGTGGGGTATAGCTGCTCATTACGTAAGCGTCCCCAAAGTGACATGGTTAGACATCCTTGCTGTAGACTATAATAATCTAACAATAATATAATTCTACACGTGCGTTAAGTCCCTATTATAGCAAAGAACGAGAGTTTCAACGAGTTCACAGTGAGGGCTTCACCAAGACTGAGTGGTCTAAGAGAAGTGAAATATCCGATCAGAGAGTGAAGTAGCATCCTCCTTGCTGCCCCGACCTCGCCATATGATTTCTTTGCATTGGGTCGAGAAATAAGCAGCTCCTCAGACAAGAAAGAATGTGGAATGAGGTGGAATGCAGTTTGTACACTTGCTGGACATATTTGTAGCTATCCTGTGGCACGTATGCTAAGTGTTCTAACTTTGTCATTCAGATACCTCTTGCTACGATTTTGTAAAGATGCTTCACTATAGTAAATTAACAGTATATGAGTAATATCTGGACACGCTGTATGCTTGATTTAATGAATTCAGCAAAACTTCAATGAATTGTAGTTGTAAGATTCCAGGGAAGAAGCTCTTGGGTATCAGTTTGTTGCCATGACTCCAGCTTTGTATTTTTAAGTTTATTATCTAGAGCAGTGATGTCCAACGTTTGTAAAAGAAGGGACGTTAGATTTACCTCCTTCCACTTTATGCGGACTGTGCCACTTTTTAACACTCAATTATGTTGCAGTGGCGGTTTGGTACGTTGCGTTTAATTTATAAAAGAAATGTCAAATCTTATGTGATAAACATCTGCTCATTAGTGACTTCTTTGGTACTGCTTATGTTTAAGAAGTCTATCAACATTTGGTGGCAAAGTCGAAGCGCATAGCCTTAGAAGATACACCAAGTGATCGTCGCGTAACATATTGCGATACAGACTTTTAATGTAGTTCAATTTGGAGAAACTCTGTTTGCAAATATATGTAGAACTATGCGCACTCTTATATACGCTATTCCTGCAAATGCTTATTTGTCTATCTACTACATTTTAATCGACATAAGCAAGGCTGGACATCGCTAGTCTAGAGCATTCAAAGTGCAGGGTTAATTCCAAGTGGAGCATATCTGAACTTTCAAATCCTTGTTAAGATTTACATACAACTTTATATGTTTACAAATAGTAGCGTTCATAGTTGTTAGCATTATAATTAACAATTTCAAACGAAGAATGTGCACACTACATTTTAACTGGCATTGGGGTAAAGTGGGTAAAGGCATTTTCCCCTTCAGCATGCAATATAAAGTAATACTGAATAAATGTTGTTCTTTATACGATTTGTTGTACCTATATTTAAGGAAACAATAATTCGATGTTTCCTTATTTAGCCATTCCATATCGTGAAATACTAAATGTCCCATTCTGATGCTCAGAAATTGTATTTCTTTTCCCCAGCAGGTTCAAAATGACTAGTCTTTTAAGCTTGCCCGGGAACAGGGATCCGCTTGACAAATGAAGCAGTCAGGTGTTATCAAGAAACCTAGATTTACCACCTGTACCTGCAATGATGACTTCATTTTCACATACTGTTTCGCTAGGAGCTTACAAGAATAGTGTATGGATCACAATCACATTATTAATTCTACTCGCTTAGCACTATTCCTTTTTTTTTTTTTCTGTCTCTTAAGCTGTTGTTTTGTTCTTTTCCCTATCGATTTTCATGTTGCGATCATCTCTCGAACGTGTTGACTCTCAACAATGCTACCAACTTAGCCTCCAGCTCACGTCTTGAATGTGGGACATCCCACATATGCAAATGGCGGAATCGCGTGGTCGAAACAATTGCCACCTTTTCCCTCAGACAGTTTTCTTTATTTTACTTGTAAGCTCGTGGATTCTGCTGTCCAAGAGGACCTAAAATATTGTGAGGGCGAAAAAAGAAAAAAAATAGTCGTGGGCCATAATGGCGCTGTTTAGATGTTCTCTTTAAATTAATTATTTTGTTGCACATATTGTAGCAACCACGTCACGTCGAGTTGTACTGCGATTATTGTTACCGACTAGTCATTTTGAATTACCTCAGAACTATGGGCAATATTTTTCTCTCGTCACGAGCAACGCATTGTCACGGAATACAAATCAGTTACAGCTATATACGCAGTAATCAGAAGTGACGAATATTTTGTGCACATTTCACATATCTATCGAACGTATGTGGCTTAATGCTTTCTGAGAAACTTCTTGCTTTATAGTACATGATTTTAATTCCTTCACATTCTTCTTTTATTGCGTTAAAAGAAGTGTATTCTAGACGTGCTAATGTGTTAAGGAACGTTTTAAAAGCTGATTGTTATGACATGAAATCTGTAAAGAGCTTGAACACATTTTTTTTTTGAAGTTTTAACGTCCGTTAACCGATTAGGTCATGTAGGACGATGAATGAAATGGGTTAAAGGATGTTCAAGTGAACCGAGATCCGTAGAGCTTATACTTGCCCGACATTCATCTTTCAGGATAAGGGAAGACCCCGATAAGAAACCCATAATCAGATAACTCACCCCAAACGAGATTCGAACTCGGGACCTCTCGAATGTGAGGCAGACATGCTACCCCCACACCACAGAGGTGGGCTTATATTAGCTTTGTTATTACACTATTCTATTTCATAACCTTTTCCTTTTCGCACTTTTAGCTAAATCCTGCATGTGTCATATATTTAGCATTTACATAATCTAATAACATGAATGTGTTTTCGGCCGAGTCCTTTCAGAAGCCGTTCTTAGCAAATTTATCCTTAGATGGTGTATAAATCTAAGGAACACTATGGCGAGATTAGTAAGTTCAGCATTCTGAAATATAATGTAGGTAATAGGATGGTAAATTTGATGAGAAAGACACCTAAGTGACCACTGACTTCAACAGGATTATTTTTAAGTATTCAACAACTTTGTACAAGTTGTGGATACATAGGAATAGGGAGAGATACGGATGGATTTCGGTACTGAAGCCAGGCTTATTCTACCTATGACCCCAAAGGGGCACCTCCGAGAGGAAGGATGAGGTGAGAGGAGACACCGGGTGGCCAGGTCCAGACTATCGGCACAGACATTGACAAGGGTTCCTAAGGTTTATCACGTTTGACGACTCCTCTAGGTCTTCCGTGTCCATCCAGGGGGACCTCGGCGGGGTCCAACGCCCCCATATGCCGCTGCCCCCGCCCCCCTTGAACCCACCGACAACGAGGGATGGAGAGAAGTCCTTTGCGTATATCATCCCTGCCAAGCTGCACATGTCTTCGCTGACACTTGAGACCCCTAAAGATCCAACAGGATGTAAGGTGAATGTAATTATCCTTCCCAGTATCCGCCTAGTGAGACGGGGAAACCCCGAAGAAAACCCATGGATCAGGAAGGTTGGCCACGGGAATCGATCCCACGACCTCCCGAATGTGGACCACAGACGTTTCCGCCTGAGGTATCTCGTTCGTTTGTGGATACACACAACGATGGTCTTACGTATGAGTAACTTATTGCACTGAAACAATTAATTATTTTGTGTGTACGGTATGTAGGTATCTGAAGCATCTAATACGGCTCGGAGTGTTTTAAAATTATTACTCACTGACATAACTCTCTGTTAAGGCTTCTCTCTCCAGGAACCTCACTGATGCTTACCTGAAAAGAGGAAAACATTACTAATTAAAATACACTGCTTAGGAGAAAGTAAGTCTTGATTCACCTCTTGTACACAGGTATTAATCTAGCGACACTATCCTTATTGTAATATACACATTGTAATTGTTTTGTTTAGAATACCAAGATTGTGAGGCACTGTAAGCCAAGACGTGCATAAGCACAGAATCGGAGATCTTTTCATAACCAAATGCAAGTAGGTACATTAAATTCTCTCTCTCTCTCTCTCTCTCTCTCTCTCTCTCTCTCTCTTTTTATTTGGCTTTCTCAACTAAATTATATATATATATATATATATATATATATATATATATATATATATATATATATATATATATATATAGGTTGTCTAAAGGAATTACTGCACTCCACCAAAAATTAGATATCAAATATCACCGAAATTATACATTTTGGAGTCCCCTGAACCTCCAAAAAGTCCTTTTAGATATTGACTGGCATGTGTCTGAAAACAGAAGAGTTAAAAATAAAGAGTGAGGTAAATACCAAAATTGTTATTTAAGTTCACCAACTTACAAGGTTATGACAGAAGGATATTTCAAGAAAAGATTTTGATTAAGATAATATATAGTTCAAGGTGTTTGGATGAACCAATAAAATCTATATCTTGAATTTTCTGTGAATGGTGAAGTCCTCTTTATTCTGATTGAAATTTGTATATTTTTAACGATTTGTATTTTTGATGAAAAATGTAGAGCTTATTTAAAATATGTAGGTTGTATCAAATATTTTTTTCGTAGCGTTAGCTGTTTTCTGGCTAGGTATTTCATTCTGTCCACTTCACGTGTAAACTGACGAAAGATACTTCGATTTTTTTTTTCTTTTCCTCCAAATTTTATGTAGGTATAACTAAGTACTTATTGTTTAACTTAAAATCATTTCTAAACAAATAATGTATCGCGAATAAAGTAATGTGGTTTGAAGAGTCACTTTTTAATGAATACTATAACAAAGGCAAACTTCGGATTCATAATGGATAAAGAAAGTTAGGCGACTGTACCACATCCGTTTTTTTTTTTTTTTTTTTTTTTTTTTTTTTTTTTTTTTTTTTCAATTAGATGTTCGATAACGAAAACAGCATGTAAATAACACTTCCCTGTTTTGGATATAAAAAATTAAAGTAGTTTATATGATAATATTTAAATGACAGTTTGAAATCCTGTATCATATAAGCCGATGTAAAAGCTTATCCCTATAGCTATGCAATCTATTAAATATTCAGTAAAGGAATTTTGCAAACTTTGGTTATTTGACTTTTACTCCAACAGCCATGTTTAGGAATATTTAATATAGTATGTTGTTGTAGAACCATGGTATTGTTGTTATTGTTCTTGTTCTTGTTGTTGTTCTTCTTCTTCGTCGTCGTATTCTTCTCATCATCATCATCATCATCATCATCATCATCATCATCATCATCATCATCATCATCATCATCATCATCATCATCATCACCATCATCATCATGATCATCATCATTATTATTATTAATTATTAATATTATGATTATAATTATTATTATTATACATTTTCCAAAAGGGCTTATAATTTTTAATCCTGCAGCAAATAAGTCTCTTCTTCTATGAAGGCAAAGAACCAGAAAGCAAAGTAAGCGGTAAACTGCAATACACACAAAAGATTTCAAGCTCTCGAGAAGATGTCCTTTGTAACAGAGAGAGGGCTGTTTTAGGTTTCGTCTGGTGACATTTGTCCCTGTCCTTGTAAGGCCGTGGACGTAAAAAATGTCCCCTTAGACCACCCCCACAGGAAGCCCACCCAACCTCTTTTCACTGTGATATTACTTGGGGGCCTACCTGACATTTCTTTTCATCTTTAGAGTATTGATTTCGATTATATCATCCTTACTTTGTGGTTCACGTATTGAGGACTCTTGTCGCTTGCTGCCGATAAAGACATTCAAGCCCTTAGGCTGCGGTTATCCCAGCAGACACACATTCTTCTCACGACACTACTTTATATTTCCTATAATATACCTTCTTAAAGGACATTTCTACTAAATACTGGTTTGTTGATTGTCAACGTTATTGTTGTTGTTATTTTTTTCCCCCTTTTGAGAGGGCAGGGATAGAGATTAAAAACAAGTATGAAAGGAAAATGGTCCGTCTGTCGCAATGCGTTATTGATCTATCTGTCCCCTTGGTACTACGTATATCACAAGAAGTTTTACGCAATCCTTCCACTGTAAAAAGTTTGTTACTGTACTCAATATCCTAGATAACTGACTCATTATGGCATGCCTGCTAATAATAACAATGACGTGATACCAATATTTCAATTTGCCGTGGCTATACAGTCCGTACGTAATACCTGCTCACTTTTCTTTCACGAAGGGAATGCACTGGTTAAACGTGCCAGATTAATAACAAACGAAATACAGGGTGGAAGGGAAGCCATTACATTCCTTGTAATATGTTCTGCATAGAAACACTACAAACAAAAATCTCTAATAGCATTTTGTTCTTTGATCAGCCGATTTCGAAAAAATAAATGGTTTTTGTTCCAAATTGGATGCGTAATTCCACAAGAATGTATGAAGATAACAGTTTGTTACTTGTAAGATGTGTAGAGTAACTTATTTCTGACATACCTTCGGTAGTAATTATGGAACATTACACAGAGTTTCGACATATTTAATCATTGAAAAGAATTGAAAGAATACTTCGAGCAGCTCTTTTAGACGTGATGTAACTCAACAACGTTGCGTTAAGGTTGGTCAGGGAAATAAACCGGTTTGTGGATGCAAACAGTCGGTCGCTTGCTGGGTCTTGTAATGTTTTGGGAACTAACGACAGTGATTGGCCTGCAGGTTATTTATTTTCGTTCACGAGATGCGTGGTAGCAATAGAGAAGCGTGTTTGTTTATGTACTGACCTAGTGAAAGTGCCACCCACAGAATCTGCTGTGTTGCCAGCTTTTTTCGACAAAACTAAAATATCTCCGTAGGAAATAGAGACAAAAACGTAAGTTACAAAATGTGTTCCAAATAGCGAGATCTACCACCCGGTATAAGAAGGCGACCTAGCCTCTCAACTATGAAAATATGAAGGAGTTCTTACTTGTCAGGTATGAATGCCGAATTATTTCACGATCTATTTCCTACAATTTATTATGAAAAGAATACATACATGTTGTAGGTATCAAACTCTGGATAATACTAATATGACACGCCAAAATTGGCGACCAAACGACAGTCAGAGTGGCAAAATCCACTCGTTCCATAATCATCAATATAACTTACATAACTTACATTAATTACATTAATCTGGAATCTGCAAGAAATTACTTTAATAAATTAGATTTTTCCCTTGCACTCTTAAATGTAGATGTATCACGGGAAACTGCTTTATATTTAAAATATTCTGTTGCTTACAACCACACGGCTTTCTCTAACCACTATCAGATGCATAATATTTTGTATTAGAATTATTACACGAGTAACATTTTGGTCATAATAACGTTATGACAGAGTTTGAACATAAAATAAGTAATTCAAATAAAGAATATTTTAAAATTGTATTTACAATAGGATTTGGAATGTCACAGAAAGCAGATCCGTAAACGTTCTTCCAAAAGAAGAGATGGTGTCGTCTTCCACCCAAAGGCCTTTGTTGAGATTTCACCTGAAATACATTTCTATATACTTCGAACTCTCCTGTGTTAAAAAGGAAAGTACTTTTAGGAGCAGTCCTGTCTATGAACAGCATAGCTCAAAAATGAAAATTGGGATGAATACCAAACTTTATTTCAATTAGTACCTTGAAAGATGCAACAGCAATATTTTCACAATATTTTCCAATTATCTTCTTCTATCCTTTACAGGGAGAATACTCAGGTATTTTTCGTTGCTTCAAGAATAAATCTAACGGTTTTGATGAACATGACTTTTTAAATATTGATATGAAGATCAAAATGCATAGAAATCCTAAATTCACTTTCAGTGACTTGTGAAGTACTCTGTATATCTACCGACTGAATTTTGATTAACTGAGAAACCGTGAGAGATGGACATAAACTTAATATAGGTATACAAGAAAAACGTACAGCTCTTGCAAATAAAGTTTTCTCAGGTAATGCTTCTTATACCTTTAGCCGTTTTCGAAGTATTCCACACCGTATGCTTACATCTGAGACAACGTGTTTGAAAGTTAGCTATTTTTCTTTTAGTATACGAGTAATGTTCCATATGATTTATATTATTAGGCACATATTGCCTAATGTGAAATAGAGTCTGCGCAAAAATGTGTCAATATAAGGTAAAGTGGATAGAACAAACGGGCTTTATAAGAATGCTATAGTGCACTATAGTAAGGCACTATGTGAATTTATAATGGCTAGAGACATCAGTATAAAATAAAGAAAATCAATGCAGAAAATTCAATTTTAAAAACGTTTCAATTATATAGCTCCCTTTAACTTCTTTGGTCATATCGGGAGCTCTGACTTGAGAAATAAGTGTCAATTTTCTTAACGTTGATTTTATAAGTTTTTAATTTTAAACACACTCACATTTACTCCCACGTTCATACCTTCAGTCTCTTTGGGGATTGGGAAGAATTCTGGTTAAGGTAAATCTCCCATCCCTAGCCGGGAATCGAACCCGGAACCTCCGACTTAAGAAGTCAGAGAGCTGACCCTTGACCGCTGAGGCTGTTGTTAGTGTTTATTCTAAGGTAAATTCATTTAGAGTAAGCTAAAGAGGTTATTCCCTACTTGATTTGACTCAGATACAAAATGAATCAAACTTTCTCTTGACATTTAGTAAAACATTTATAGCACTTTAGTTATACAAATGCAAAATTGTTGTTAAACTGATATCGCATTCCGAAGGCATGGTTTTTTGAAGGACTTGCTAATTTTAAGAATGATACTGCAGTCGAACTCTCACAAAGGCTGTCTTAATGTATGCAACTCTAGGTCGCATACTTCCGACGCAGATCGAAATGCCACGACATGGCCCATTTCGTTTGCAAAACAAAAGAATGAGCAATTGATCGAGACCGTAAAAGGCACATGACGCTGGGCTTATGAGCCTCCCTACATCACGTACAGGAAGATATGCAAAAGAAAGAAAATCCTGGATCGCATATGTATGTATTTACAAATAAAAGATGGAAGTACTAGCTGCAGAACAGTCGTATAAATATACACGTCAATTAAGGATTCAATCTGGTTGGATTGTGCTCACTCCCTCACAAACCGGTTTCTTCGTGCAAATATCAAGGATTCGTTAGGGAAGAAAATACAATAGCGGCTGTAAGAATTATGCGAACATGATGGCTAAATGTTATTATGGCCTTTTGAAATATGCCGTACTATTTGACTGGACGAAAACATGTACGCCATTTTGGGATGAGTCCAATAACCACAGGTCTGCCGTAAAATATGAGACGGTTACCTTCTAATGCACAGTTTGCAGCAACTAATGGTGACAGCGCTCTCTGAATACCTTTAGGTACCTACATTCCTGCCAGGTATCATCCTGTCATACGAACACGCAGTTTTTTCGTGTAGGGAAAACAAATAATAAACTTTCGAAGGAGACAAAGATGTACAACTGTGAGCTACCTAAGGCTTAAGAATATCCATTAATGAAATTTTTAAAAAATTCACAATTTCAGATAGATTTATTTCAAAATATAATAAAACAATCAAGGTTTAATGTATATGTAGACTATTTTCATACATGTTTTTAAAATAGTTCCAAAGTAATATTACATAATTAAACTGTTTAATACCACTACATTAATAAATTCTAGAGCTCAATTTTTTATTATCCTACTAGTTTGGGAGAACATAAATGTTAAATATTGTTGTTGTTAGCTAATGCTGGATTTCTGACAATGAAGTGATTAATCCTCTTGCTCTCCAATATTTTTCACTGATGATTTTGAAGAGCACAATAGCAGTAATAGTAACCGCTTTTTAGAGAGCACCATATTTTTATGTTTTGGCGGTCACATCGCTCTCTCACAACCCCCAGAATGTCTGGAGAACCACACCTGTCGTTGGTTTATGGGTCTCACCGACCTGACCGGGAGAATTATCAAAATAAATTCACCGACCATATCCTCTGATTACCAATCAGAGGACGTATTACATGCCATGACAGGTCAGCATGTTAGGGGTTAAGATTTTATAGAGAAATTAGAGAAATGGAGAGGTTGGAAAAATAAAGACTCCCTAGCCCTCAGGAACCCTAATAGCATCAGGGTCGGAAGAGAACAAGAGATGACCAAGGTAAGGTCAGATAGAAAAGTTACAGTGAGGAGCAAAACACCAGTAAGTGGAAGTAATGTTCTGCTCAGCTTGGGTACCTTGTGGTTGCCATTCACATATCCCCTAGACGGAGACCCCTGAGTAAAAATGTTAAATATGACACTACCGTTTGTTGCTTAAAAACCTACGCAATATAAGCACTATTATTCGTGGTTAACGAGAAAGACAGGCTACGGTGCGAATAGCAGTTACATAGTAATGGTAGTCTGATACATGGCTAACATTGTATACCATCATAATAAAACTGTCTTTTGTTTGAATTCAACGAGCAATTGTTTGGTTGTTTAGATTATGGCGATTGTGGTTTTACTTCATTGGGCCTTGACTGGAGAATTACGTCACTGCAGTAGCCTGTCTATCTCCTTAGCCATGACTATTGTTTAATGACGTCACAACTAAGCATGTTAACACAACTAAACCCATATTTTCATCTATTAAGTTTAAAGTAATATATAACAGATATATACTCATGTCGACTGGAGCCTCATATGAAAGTCGCCATTCATTCTTTGGACACATGTTATTCCGTTATTATAGGTACCTACAGAGACAAACGGATTGATATTGCGATTCTGGTAGGTATGTGGTTCGTACCTTCTATTTGATATCTGTTTCCTTTGTAAGCAGGCAAAATTCCAGGTCATGGTACTAAAACACTCCGTTCGACATTCACATAAAAAATAAAAGAAAATATGCAAAAATCCCAGTTAGTGGTGCAGATATTTATATCCTGGAACTCCCAAATTTGGAATAAAGAGGCTAACGTCTGAACTACCTCGTCTACTTTTTGTCTCACCATCATATTAATTTAATGGTCAATACTATAATTAACTGGATACTTAAGTAATAAAGGCGAGTGGATTAGAAAATGGGATATTCATTTCTCCAAGTCACAAGCCTACAAAAAATATGAACTATTTCATAAAGTACTGGTCACAACGGTAGTTCTTCTTCTTCTTTTTTTTTTTTAAATTAACGTCCTCCAACATTGTATCATATCGGACGAATGAATCAAAATGAAATGGGTGAAATGATGCTCAAATGAGCCCGAAGTCCATGGAGCTTTAAGTTAACCGACATTCGTCTTCTCAGGGTAGGGAAAACCTCGGAAAAAACCTTACCCGGATAACTTACCCTAAGCGAGATTCGAACTCGCGACCTCCTGAACGTGAGGCAGACACGCTAACCATCACGCTACCGAGGCGGGCACCGATAGTTCTAATATAGCTTCACATTAGGTATATATTTTTACTTTCCCCAACTACCTATTCCATCTAAAAATTCAATTTCACAGGAAAAGCATTTTGTATTAGCTGGATAGATATTTAAGACGAGTATCTTTCAAAGAAACGTCACGAAAATAATAAAGAGAAACTCCCAACCGTAACTATCTTTTGGTTGCAAACTGCTTCGTTACTTTTTACCTTCTGGAAAATGAGTGCCACAATTTTAATTGAAACGAATTGCACTTAAGCTATTTACATGATTAATAAAATGCACATCTTAAATTTTCTGTGAATATTCTGAAATCATCTTTATTCGGACTGAATATGGTCGACTTTTGTACACTAGTAGGTAAGTCATAAGAGATGGACTAAAGACGCAACATGTACCTAGACCATTTCCTTAAATCATAAAATATATGTAAAATAAATTTATTTGTGCTATTAACACTTTGGATCTTTTGTATTGGTTTTAGTTTTTCGAGTACTTTATTATACATTTTTTGAAACACCAAATCAATTGGCTTCTCCTGATGTTATGCAAATAACATGAAACTTTAAAGCCACCTCCAGCCTCTTGTTGCCTTTACACCACCAGCGAAATAAATGCGTAGTGAAACGATTTCTATGAGCGTTTATCTCGATTAACATTAGACAGCAAAATAAACTTACCTAAGAGTGGCTTTTTGAAGACATAGAAATAAACGACAGTGGATAGAGAAAATCCTCTGAACGTAACACGCCAATTGTTTAAACCATCTGACAAGCATTTTTCGCTTTGCCCATCATCCAGTTTTACATCCTCCAGCACCCCCCCCCCCCCTCTTACTCCCTCACAGACACATATACACAAACACACACGTGAAGAAAGCACTACAAGAAAAAGCTATTCTTCGCATTTAATAGCTCAGACCCAACAATAAAATACATACTTATAAAAGGCAGGGAGGGAGATAAGGATACTGGGTGTGGTGGACCCGTGAGCTGTGCTGTGCTGTACTGCCCTGCCCTATTATAACCCTGCGAGGTACATACCAGCAGATATAACATATTAGTTTATAGCCCTCAGTCGGCAACTTCTTCAATAGAGCCATAAACACATAATAACACCAGCATATGATGCCTGGCTGCATGGAATTAATAAACGTGAGCCATAAACAGGAAAAGGGTTCCCTCAAATACACCGCAGCCGCGCTTCAGGCCTTTAAAAATTAATTCTTTATTTCCTTCTAAGTACATTTTACAATCAGTTATTAAAAAAACATATTGCAGGTAGGGAATCAGAGTCCTGGCCAAGGTATATGGCTAAACTAAATTATTGTTTTATGGAGACTTTTGTAATCGCTCCAATAAAAACGTGCTATTCTTTTCTGCTCCTTTTATTTTAGGATCTTACAACTATTTGTGAATTTTAGTATATAAGCTTTACATCAACCTATCGTAAACTTTTTTCGTTTCATAAAACTGGAAGTTCCAATTTCAGTTACGAATGTTTTATGTTTAAACAGTCACACAACTTTTACATTTCATAGGGATTCCATAGACTATTTGTTGTTCACTTTATGTTAATCATAATAAATGTTTAAATAGGAATAAAGCGTCTCAAGGTCACTGGAATTACAACCTTTTTGTCTGGTACAACCACTTAGGTTAAAGTCACAAGACTGAATATAGATGAAATTTAGTCTTTTGTAAGATACAGCTGTGACACTATTATAAGTATATTTTATCACCAAAAGCGGCCCGGGTACGATCCCTGGTGACCGCATGTAGGACTTCTGGACGAAGCGGCGCTGGGGCGGATTTCCTCCGGATTCTCCGTTTTCCCCCGCTATCTCATTCCACTGGTGCTTCATCTTCATTCCATGGATCATCAGTGTCACCACCTTTCTTCAAGTATTTGTCCCAATTTTTAAGTATATTTTGTTTTTGTTGCCTAAATTACATACAAAAATTTCCACAAATTCAAAAATGTTTATTTCGACAAAATGCTTATGGGTTATTTATGCCAGTAAAAGAAAATTACCCTGTAGCAGTGGTTCTCAAACTTTCAGATTTCGCGTCTTGCCTTTTTTTACATGCTTTTTATGTTGAATGATTCTGCGATAGAATGTTGATTATAATCCAATTCGCGGGACAAACATTTTGTTCACTAAATCTTACTAATTTATTCGGGGGGAGGGGGGGTGATAGTTTGAGAGCACTTATAAAACACAAATAGAATCCTTTCAACACTTTTCTGGTTGATTCAGGGAACATTTAAAGCTTTTTTTTTTTCCACAATTTATTCTTGGTAATTCTAGTTCTATTAACTTATACCGTGGTTAATTTAAAAGTGTCATAAAATCATAGATCACTTAGTTTATTTCTTCTCTCTGAGTTTCTACTGGAAGTTTCAAACATGTTGGTGAACTACATGGTATACAATATTTTTAATGTGCGAAATGTTAAAAATCAAATTTGAGAAATGAAGCCATTAGGCAGTGTGTACCTGCATGGTGACCTGACAGCCACAATCCTTGCTACGAGCTTTGCTTCCTTGTATGCTGATTTCCCGTAAAGGACTGATTTATGTTGCCCAATATAAACAAATACAATGTCATTGGTAGCTAATTGTATACACAACCCACCACATTTTCATCTATTAATCTCAAAACACCATATAAAAGATTCATGGTTCGTTATATCACAATACTCGTGTTGATCTTCTCTAGTTTAGCGCATTCATTTTGCGGACACCTTAATATAAAAAGTTCAACTCCACGAGTTACTCCGTGCATGACCGAGTGACATGGCTCCGCAGTAACGTAACGTGTGAGGCTGGCATTCGGCAGGACACGGGTTCGATTCCCTCGACCGTCCACTCTGACCTTGGATTTGTCGTGGGTTTCTCTGGTCGACAGACGAATGCTGATACAGTGCCCCTTATACCATAAACTTCCTGTCCTTATCACTTCCCTTTACTTCTTTCAGGGTTGTGGGACCAGATGACGGCGGTTGGTGTGTTGCGGCAGAATTTGCTATAAGAAAAAATTTTCTGCCTGGCGCTTGGCGGGAATGCCATGATCTCTTCCTTCCTGGAAGTGCCGTGTATTCCCGGGGCCTCAGGTTGCACGTAGTTAAAGCAGAGCTTGCCGGGCTCAGAATTGGTGTCATTTTGGAATCGTTATGGAGCCCGTCCTTCCTAGCGGACATCGCCATCCTGATCTGGTCTATTTATCCCTTCCTCCCAGGGGTCACGTTTGAAGTACTAAGGATTCATTGCGGCCTACGTGCGGTACTATTACTAGTTCTGTGTCATTACTCGTATCTCCTAAGCTGTGAAGTTTTTTATTTCTTCTTTCTTTCCCCCTACTAGATTCTAGTTAAAGTTGTTTGCGAAGAATAACAACAGTGTCTACCTGTGTTGAGACCGAATTCTTAGGACCAAGTTTCTTATTAGGTTAATCGTCATTTTGGGCGCCTGCACGCGGCGATGCCAAGTCGTGATGCTGAAAGTTTAATTGCTCTGACATGTAGCAAAACAGATTTTCTTCTCTTTGGCACACGAAGCTATTGTCTCGTCATGCAGTTAGCAAGGATGAGCTAGGTGTTGTTTGTACTGACTCATCAGACATAATTTTAACGAGAAGGCACCGCGTGTACCAAACGTCTTTCAAAGTCAACATAGCGTCTGTTTCTTACTTTATCTGGTGTTTACCTGAGGTAGAAGAAGTATTCACAAATTCCATGTCGATATTTCAATGGAAATGCATATTTTAAGACACCTTAAACACACAAAGGCGCACGTGTGTGAACAGTTTTTCATGTTTAATGCCAGAGACGTAACATTTTGTTTTCTTAGAATAAATAATAAGCAATCACATGCCGAGTTGAATAAATTAAGTTTATCACCTTTACGAATCATTATTATTATGCTTATTATTATTATTATTATTATTATTATTATTATTATTATTATTATTATTATTATTATTATTATTATTATTTTTTTTTTTTTTTTTTTTTTTTTTTAATTTGCTCATGTCAAAATGGACTATCTCTCCAGGTTTATTTATTGAACCGACTGAACCCTTTTTATCAAAGTAGAAACATTTAGAACAGCTTCATGCCCAGAATTTGTAATCTCTTGACTACAAATTGAGAAAAAAATATTTTGCAGAATCGAATAAATTAAGTTCATCACCTTTTCGAATCATTAAAGAAAGATGTAGGTATTTTTACTTTCTCAACTGGTAAGCAGGGGAAGTATTGTATTCCACCCAAAAATTTGATATCGAGATTTCACCGGAAATATACGTTTAGAGACCCCCTGAATCCAAAAAGAGCATTTTTAGATAAAGGTCCGCGTGTATGTGTATGTGTTTTGTGTGTGTGTGTGTGTGTGTGTGTGTGTGTGTGTGTGTGTGTGTGTGTGTGTGTGTGTGTGTGTGTGTGTGTGTGTGTGTGTCTGTGGACAGCATAACTCAAAAACGAAAAGTTGGCCAAAAACCAAAGTTGGTATTTAAGTTTAATGTCTTTCAAGGATGCAACACGAAGATTTTGAAGTAAAAGGCCCCACCCTAAACTACACTTTACATGGAAAAATTTTCAAAAATTTTGATTTTCTTGAAAATGGCTCAAACGATTTTAATTAAAATGTCATATGTTTAAGATATTTGTATTACAAATGAAATGTACATTTTAATTTTCTGGCTATAGCCCATGTAGTCCTGTTTACTCTGGATAACTTTTGAATAACTCGTAAACCGTAAGAGATAGACAAAATCTTACTGTACAAAAATGTAGGTCTCGCTAAAGCACGCAATTTATGTCTGAATCCATTTTATTGGAGAGTGAACCTTTTTCGGAGATATTCCTCGTTATTTGTGTCAGTTTCGGAAAACTTAAAATTTTCGTGAAATGGAACATCGTTGTTTATCTTTTTATATGTTAAGCGTGCAAAGAGAATGGGATCTCAAAGCTTTAAAATATTTGGCTATCGCTCAAAGCCTACTGTATGCTAATATTCCTCTTACACCAACAAGGAAATAAACAATAAGATACTTTGTACAAATGTTTATCTCAACTAACACAAAGAAGATACAGTAATAAGAGTTTATAAGAATGGTTAGTACAAGAGTGGAGAAAGTCATGTGAGTGCAGCACATCAGATTTTTCTTTTTTAAATTTGCTTATTTTTAAATGGTACTATTTCTCCACAATTATTTATTGAACCCTAATTTGTAATCTGATGACTACAAACGGAGAACATTTTGTTAGATAGCTGACACTCAAAGTAGAATTTTTAACACTACCTATACACTAATTAGAAGTTGCAATTTAGCACAAAAGTGTGATAAAAGTAGATGCCACTCCATTCTTATCAACTTGAGTTTCATGTTCAATCACACGGCAATTACCCTTTGTATGTGTAAGTATTTAATAAAACAACTTGGTTTGACTAGCTTTTAGATTTCATTATGGGTATCTTTTTATATAATTAATTTCTAATGATGGTCGCGTGATATGTTCGATATGTTCACAATTCAAATCGTCATACTTCAACTTATTACAAAATATTATCCAGTTAACCTATTCTTTTGTGTCGGCAGCCCTGTACTTCCTTTGATCTGAATCGTTATTCTTTTATCTATGACCTCAATAATCGATAAAATGGCGGCAGGTACGAATATGGATGAACTTGAATTCCAAGAGCCGGGCGAAATTGGAACTGCTGCCAAAAAAAAATCCAGAAAACAGTATGATATAGCAAATAATAACATCATTGAATTAATGTAGAATTACCGTATTGTTATTTTATACATTGGAAGACTGTAAAAATTGTGTAAATATGCCACACGTGTTTAATGTGATTTTATTTTTCTCATAGCATTAACAGACTCAGCTTATGGCCATGTTTCGCAAACATTTCTGCTCGCCAAATAAAACCCTACTTTTAACAATTGTATCATGAATAACCATGAATTTTGCACGATCGTATGTTTTCTAAGTCTTTCCGATGCTATTTACACAGAAAGAAATTTAGAATTCCAACATATGAATTTGTTTACAAGGAAATCTATGTCTACCAACATGAATTTGATGGCTGTAATGGAGCAGAATATGCACTAGGGCTAGGGGGTGGGGGGAGTAAAATATAAGTTTCCTATGCCTCTTCAATATCTCTGTCTTCTTAATTCACGTCTTCTACTCCGGAACTTCTTTAAATACTGAATATCTATTGTCATCCACATATGTTTTGATGACCGACACACTATTGGCTCAATGTCCTAAATTCTAGTATAATCTTACTAAACCATCGTGTTAGTTATAGCTGTTAAATTTCCAGCAACGCGTCACCTGAAGATGGGCAAGTTCATTATATACCTATACAAGCTTAACTTTTCTTCTCGTGGTGTTGTATACAATACCTTCGTAGTAAACTTTCCGGCTTCTAGTGTCTAATTTGTAGATTCCATTTAGTTTTGAACTACACACATGTAGTGAAAATTGAAACAAACCAAAATGTTTTGTATGTTTTTCAACAGTAAATAGATGTGATATAAATATTCGAGTGCTATTGACACATCTTGCATATAACAAAGTTTATATTGCGTGACTTTAAAACATTTCTAGGGAAACATTTGTCGTGATTAGCAGTAGTGGAAAGAGAAGTAACTTTTATATAAATAGCATTATATATTCCAGTAACTTTGAATTGCTAATGGGTGAATAAATTCGTGTGAGTGTTAAACATTATTTTTACGTATTTTGATGTTTCTTCTTCGCTTTTTAGTTGAACTAAAGAGAGATAGAAACTATCTCTTGGATTTTCCTCCGCCTCAAAACGTCGTAAAGAGATTTCTTTAGGCACTTGATGCTAACTATTTTCACTTGTAAATCACAATAGTTATGTCAGAAGTGTAGTTTTATTGATGTTTGTGGTCTGAATACGGATATGCTTCGCTAAAGCTTGGCTCTAGAATTTTCAAGGACAGATACTCATTTGAAATTATAATACGTTACAAGATTTCGTTGCGCACGGATTTTTTATCTTCGTCATTTCATAAAGCCTGCTTCTGGTTTTGCTGACGCCAGAAGTCTGTACTTTTCTGCCTACCTACCTATTGATATTGTGTTAGCTGAAGATATTATGCATATCTTCTCCACATAGTACAGTATTGCATCTCTGCTACTAAACAGATGAGAAATAAGATGCGCAAACATAATTTTAGATTAAACAACTGAGTTACAACTGTTATATACCTAGGGATATTCCAAAAGAATCGCGAAACCCACCAGTAATGTAGTACAATGATCGAGCTTTTTAAAATTTGAAGTTCAACATCCAGGTTCATACATATAAGGATATAATAGGGAAAAGGCGGGCAAGAGTACGCATTTTTTAAATTTTACTTTATTGTGACATGGTAGTAAAATAATTTATTTAAAATTAATACAGGATATCACTTGTTATCTAGTAAATAGCTTGCAGAATTAAAATTAATATACTTGCATAAATAGTACCTGAGTCATTTACAAACGCAAAATTCTGCAAATGCGTACTCTTGGACAAATTATGGTCTAAGAGTACGCAACCACGATGTACACATTCTCAAATATTTTCTTGCATAAATAAATCTCCCTGTCCAAATTGCAAACACTCTCTTTCAATGTAATGATCATAGTAATGAAACGAATATAGCTTTTTAGGCACTTATAGCAAATGAAACAATGTATATGATATTAGGCAAAATCATCACAAACAACCCACGACCCCTGTAATCATCACAATGTTCTCCTCATAATTTTTCGTCAGGTTCTTGAAAAATCCTCCAACTTGAAATATATTGAATCCTGAGGCTCTTGCAATGCTTGCTTTTTTCTGGCAGCGAAATATTTGTATGTTTGCAGAATCCCCTAGCCCAATCCCTCCGGCTATTTGTATGTCCTTATGAAACCTATGTTCAACACTATTTATTTCTGCATAGTCGTATGCGAGCTTACATAGATCTTTGAGTGTTAACTCATATGATGTTTGTGGAAGCTCAATACAATATTCCGCTGTCCAGAAAACACTGGCTTGTATACATTTTGGCAAATCATTACACCCGAAAAAGGAGGACCACTCCCCCTGCCACTGGGTTATAATCATTAGCAAACAAAGGTAACCCTCATAAACAGGGCGAGATGCAATGTAGCCGTCTTGTGTTTCCTTTATATTTTTAAGCCTCAAACCTTGTAAAACCCATATCTCAAAGTAATGCTGTCTTTGGCAGCGGAGTGGGGCAGAGATATCATGTTTTGGAAAAAACTACATCTGCCTAGTGAAGCAGAAACAGTGCCGACTTTCAACCACTTCCTGAGAGTAGCCTCATTTACCCCTCATTTACCCCAATGGGCAAGTGATCTTTTACTTTAACCCTGAAGCAGCCTCTCCTTAATTTCTGTCACTATATCTCCTGTAACTACAAATTTTCTATCACACTTCCTTTCGTCCCTTCCCATACTGAAAAGTATACTGAAATACAGGAAACTTCGAATAAAAATCCAAGTTAAATGATGAATAATCATTAATTGTATAATATATTTTGTAAATATTTAGCAAATATATCTGCAATGATCCTACCAACATCCCTTGTGTTTAAAGAAGCAAGCAATTTTATACATGGCTGAAATTTAATACGGTTAATAAAAGCATTCTTTATTTTAATTAAATGTATGAATGCCATATAATTTAACACGTAAACTGCCTCACAGCTTAAAATATTTACGAACAAGTATTCAAGGATATGTGACAGAGATACACGCGTCCAAGAATACGAATGCGAACTGTAAACACGTACCCTTTTTATATTCACGTAACATTTTAGGAACCGCCTCCGTAGCACAGTGGCAACGCAGGAGGGACCAGGGCACCCTCAGTACTAACGCCTGTGATAGGCAGCAGCGGTCGGGCGGTAGGCCTTGGTCCGGATGGGCTGTTGTGCCACGGGATAGGTGGTAGTAACATTTTAAAATTTGAATTTTTTTGATAAAATTGCATTATGTTTGTCTTAGATACATACCTAAGGGATAGAGAAGATAATAAAGTTCTGCATGAGTACTCTAAACTATCCTTATGAAATGGTAACGGAAATGGTACAATACGGCTATATGACGGCTAATCACGTGAGATTGTTTCTTAATTTGTATTAACGTTAAAGTTTAAAAGGCTCGATAAGTAATGCCTATTATGCTGAGGGTAAATTTGTAATAATGTCAGTATAGAACAACAGACCATGGCATAGATACAAACATACAAGCCTAGCACAGGTATTAGGTATCCAGGGATATAGGCTAACAATCAGACAACATATCAGTACTTCAGATTTACGTTTGCATCACCAATGTTAAGCAATGGCTAGAATACTTGTCATATTGTCCACACCTGCATGCATTTGTTTAACGAGCCCAACAACAGAGCAACTTCTTTCGGGACATAACAGTTGAAGAAAAATGGATTCCTAATTTGACATCTAGTATGCGTGTTAATAACATGTCATAAACTTAACTGCACTATACTAATAATTTTATTGCCCTCCTTACTCGCTACAATGCCGAAGGCACTATTACCAACCCTTGCAGGAGGAAGGGTAATACTAATTTTTTGGTCTCCCCCATACACGCTAAAGTGATTCACTGCCCCACACGATGGAGCGCTCCGAATCGTGATTAGTGTTCGCGGCCATTAATTATCTTCATCAGGCTTTGTACAACCTTACCCTTGGTTTTCATCACGCCTGGAGCCCTGAGACCTCCTGACGAGGAGTCTAAATCACTCGTATTGATGCCTCCCCCAGTACAACTTAACAGGACACATTTTCTCCTTAGGTGGCTTACATTTTGTTCTAAAAGCCATTCCCTGATCTTCATTAAACTGCTCTGTCAGCGCCCGTTCAGCAAACGCAATTTTGTCTTCTGTACCTTACAAGTCGTGCTATAAAGCTTGAACACTGTTTTATAAGACAAATACTAGAAAACCGTGGCTTCGTGTCGTGTATTTTCTCGTAAGGGATGCCGTTTTAACCGAAGGTGGTCGTGTAAGTCTTGGTGACAGCAGTGGTGGGGAAAGTCATCGTGATGAACTGCCTGTTGGTGGGTGCAACTATTTACTGGTTTTCTTTCTCAAGTGCTAGATACACGGGTTTTGCCACAAGAAATCAAATTTTAAGATTTATATTTCGTTTCTCATGCACAAAATTCTGTCACAGAACAGTTCATAGCTAAATCAAGTCAATAAAAATTCATGAACTGACTTCTTCCTCAAATGCTAGTTGCAGGGGCATACGCAGGGGAGGAGGTATCAGAGGACTCTCACCCCTCACAGGAATCTAAAGCATAATATTGATGTAGTGCAGTCATTTTACACTCTAGCTCATATGCTAGTTGTACCTTTTGTAACAAAATATCAAATTTTAACGTTTATACTTCATTTCTTAACTAGAAAATACTGCCAAAGAAGAGTTCATAAATCCAGTAGGTAGAGATTCACGGACCGACTTCTTTCTCAAATGAAGCACGGGTTTTGCTACGAAGCATCACATTTAAGGTTTGTACATAATTTCTCAAATGGAAAACTGTCCAAAAGAAGAGGTCAATATACACCTAACTGCCCTTCCCATTTAGCTATATACCAACAACGGAAGACCAAGGGGATGCATGCCTTAAGAGTCAGTGTTATCAATTTGGCGAGAACTTGCTAAGAAGGCACTGTAATAAGTAAGACGACGAGAAGGGAAAACGGCTTTACGCTACAAGTGGCAACAGTTTGAAATGCCTACACCCAAACAGTCATGTCACTCTGTGGTGGGTGAGTTTACGATTAAGGTCAAACATTTTTACAGACCAAAATTGGTAGTTGAAGTTCTTCCTTTAAGGGCATATATTAGCTACAGCTTATAGCAGCATTGTCCAACAAGAGCATATTTCGAATCCTTGAAGAACATTATTAGCGGGCTAGGTTCAAATAGAACATCGGATTAGTTAACAAACGTGCATCATTTCTTGTGCAAACTAGTACCATATGCACGAGGTGTCCACATTTATAACTACAAGGTGTCTTCTACGGAAACACATATTTATGTTTTTTACAGCGCATATGTAGTGAAAGAAAAGATATTCTACCCAAAATATTTTTGTGTTGAGCATTTAAAGTGATAGCCTTGCACTAACATGAGGATTTTGTTTCCCTTTTTTATTGTTCTATTTTGCTTTGGCGCCTACTAGCGTCAGTTTATACAAAGAGTGATAAAGAAAAACTCCGGTGAATTTTGTATAGTTTTTTCGGGTGTTTGAGGCATGAGCTTTACCGCTAACCTGGGCGCTTATGAAGTTTTCCCCTTAGATTTCAATGCCTTCAAAGGCGTGTCCTTTACTAGCCGATAAGACATGGCTACCAATCATGATAAGAGGTCTGTATGACAAACTGAATGCACGCACTGCCTCTTTTTGCCAATACTATCGAGAGCGTAAGCATATATTTCGTTTTTACGGCATTTAGTAAACTTTGTTGTGATTGTTGGTGTAACTATGTAGCAGAAGGAGTAGCACACCCTTGCAACGTGGCCTAACGCAACCAATGAAATGACTAAGGCTTTGTACAACGATAAATAATTTGACGTAGACGCGAGGTGCAGTGAGATATACTTTGGTACTCTTTGTACATCGATCCGCATGAAATAACAAGAAAAACTCTCCGTATGGAACTGAACTTTAAATTTAGCATCTTCAGGAACATTTGTTGATGTATTTCAATGCGTTTTGAATCTGGTATAAAATTAAGGATAGTTTATATGCAAAAGCCTGTTGCAAGTTTACAATTTTCTAGATATTACTACTCAGATTTTGAGAAATTGACTTTTCTCAATTAACAATAAATGCAGCTGAAATTTAATACACGCTTACATTTGCTTTTGTTAACCTATTCAGACCGAAATTTTCTTTTTACTTGATATACTCAATTTTTGTGGCACTTCTTTTAAATAAACTATTCTTTGACTCAATCTCCGAGATGAATGCAAAACACAAATATGTGCCAGGTTCCTAATAACGCTTCAACTGCAGTGAACAAAGTAACGAACGACTATCTCCTTTGACTCAATCTCCGAGATGAATGCAAAACACAAATATGTGCCAGGTTGCTAATAACGCTTCAACTGCAGTGAACAATGTAACGAACGACTATCTCCTTTGACTCAATCTCCGAGATGAATGCAAAACACAAATATGTACCAGGTTGCTAATAACGCTTCAACTGCAGTGAACAAAGTAACGAACGACTATCTCCTTTGACTCAATCTCCGAGATGAATGCAAAACACAAATATGTGCCAGGTTCCTAATAACGCTTCAACTGCAGTGAACAATGTAACGAACGACTATCTCCTTTGACTCAATCTCCGAGATGAATGCAAAACACAAATATGTACCAGGTTGCTAATAACGCTTCAACTGCAGTGAACAATGTAACGAACGACTATCTCCTTTGACTCAATCTCCGAGATGAATGCAAAACACAAATATGTACCAGGTTGCTAATAACGCTTCAACTGCAGTGAACAATGTAACGAACGACTATCTCCTTTGACTCAATCTCCGAGATGAATGCAAAACACAAATATGTACCAGGTTGCTAATAACGCTTCAACTGCAGTGAACAATGTAACGAACGACTATCTCCTTTGACTCAATCTCCGAGATGAATGCAAAACACAAATATGTACCAGGTTGCTAATAACGCTTCAACTGCAGTGAACGACTATCTCCTTTGACTCAATCTCCGAGATGAATGCAAAACACAAATATGCATGAGGCTCTTAATAACGTTGCAACTGCAGCAACGACCATGTAACGGACGATAAAATGCATGCTGTAAATCATTACGCCCCATTTCTTCTTGCTGAATTAATCTCAAACTAGCACACGTAGTACAAAAAAGAAAAAGGGAAACATAATTCTTTTAACCACATGAATTGTGCAATTGTTGTTTGCATCTGGATGTTCCTGAAAGAGATGTACAAAACAAATGAAGGTTGCGAACTTCACGCTTTACGTCCGAAACTTCCGAAGGTTATACGTTGCATTCTTCTTGTCCAAATATCTGAAGGTTACAAAAATCTGCGACGTTCCGGAAACCAGACACCTGAAGTTTAAATCTGTGTGAATACGATAGAGTTCTAAGGTAACCAAATGAGGAACAATTATAAATTATAATATATATATACCTACATATATAATTATATATACCTACACATACAACATCGACTCCCTCTAACATATGGGTGTGTCCTCATTAAGTAGGGCATTTGAGTTTCGTCAGTCTGTTTTCCTTCAGACAGAGGTGTCCCGATTATTTGCATACTCACAGGCATAGCTTGCATTCCAGACAGATTCCTTACTATTGTGTTCTGAAACAAAACATACCTTTAATATTTGGGATATGGGGCATTAAGAGTTAATGGCCTATTAAGATGAACCAGTTGTTTAAGCCACCCACAATTTCAACTTTCGAGCTAGTGTTCAGCATCAGCAGTCGATTTATATATAGCATCTTAATAGGAACGTTCACCAACACCAGCGCTTGAAAATGAGAAGGGATTTTTCTATTAGCAACTTTTTGAACTATTACTATGTCGTGAAAAATTGATCACTTTCACAGTTCACAAGATTTTCAAGTAAATACAAAGGAAAATAGAATAGCAGACAATATGAATCCTGAGCGCAGAAAGCTCTTCATTTCATGATCTGTAGTTTAAAGAAAAATGTAGAAAAAAGAAAGACAGACGCACATTCTGCATAATAGTTTTGCTTCAAAGTTGGGAAAAAGCTACTGAATTTCTTTACTTAGTTTTTATTAATTTATAGACAACCTCTCATGAAAAAACCTTATGTATTATATTTACATTACTTTATCAATTCTTCAACACGCTATTCCTACAAAGGCTTCTTATTCTGTTTTATATTAATGCAGATGAACAGTTGCAGAAATAGTTTTTATCACATTAGCTGAAATACCTGGCATGGCCCATGGTTGCGTGATTTATCCCTGCAACTTTTAGGCTTAGGCTGCACTTGTCCAGTAGCCTTGCGTTCCTTTGGAGACATTTAAAAATTATTACTTAAAACACTTAAACTTGTTTTCCTTTACCTGATTACCCTCCCCTTATGTAGGACTCACACCCCCTAGGACTTACAAGCCAGTGCCTAGGGTCAGACGCTTATCGGGGAGCAGAGGAACCTATGGACCGGACAGAGTGAAGACCTGGAAGCGGGTGGTCAGCTAAGCAACAGGTATGGGAGTGGGGAAGAGGATGATATGAAATGCAGGCGAAATCGGTGATTGGAGAGGTTATAATGGAGCAATTGGTGGGGTGAATGGCGGGAGAAACCGGAGAACCCAGAGAAAACCCACCCTGACGCCGCTTCGTCCACGACGAATACCACATGCGAGTCTCTGGAATTGAACCCGGGCCGCCTTGGTGGTAGGTGAACGCTCTAACCGCTCGGCCACGGCGCCGCCGCAAGACACTTAAACAAAAATTTAATTAAAAGTCTTATGGCACTATAAAGATAAAAAACAAAAAATAAATAACATAAATAAATAACCACAAATATCACAGGAGGAAGGTGCACGTTAAATATGAGTTATAACCTTTTGAGTTAAGAAGCACTTTTACACAAGGCAGGCATTAACTTCATTTTTCTTTTTATAGTAATTATTTGCAAAAACACAAAGTATGACCAACCCAAATTTGCTTACCATTCATTCAGTAGTTATTGTGTAACCAGAATTTATAGTAGTGTCATGTCTCATTAGCTTACTTAGCTTCCTAATGAAATCCCAGAGCCATTAACAAATATTAATTTTTGTTTTATCTGGTACCCTATTAAAATTTATACAAATAAAACCGTCATTAATTACCCTGCATTGCCCGTGGTTTGATGGTTTATCCCCACAACATTTAGCCTTAGGTTGTACTTGCCCAATAGTATTCTGTTTCTTTGGAGGCATTTAAGAAATATTGCACCAGACACTTAAAGTGTTAAATATCTCGGGACACCAAAAAGACACGCCTCACGCACGCACGCACGCACGCACGCACGCATGCTCACATACACACACAATAAAAATACCTAGAAATTAAGAACAAAGTTTCAATTTATTTTGAACAACTGCGATACCACTACTAATTTTCTAAGGAAATGTTTACAGTAACTATCCTCAAAGATTAAATCCAAGTATTTGGATCCGTATACACAAAATGACACTAACTGCAGTTAAAATATATTAACGGCAGGGTTAACTGGTACTTTACACTAAATGTAGGTATATCAGAACCAATATTTCCTTCGGACTAGCGTATTTGGGACGAGAAGACGCCAGTTGGGATCAAAGAAAGACCCACAAAAGTGTAAGAATGGTCGAATGTTACACCCGACGTTACTGCTATGGAGCACGACTTGAAATCATTTTATTTAAGCATCGATACAATTAGAGAAAACTTATCCATGGATCAATTTTCTATACTTCCAACTATATAATAATCCTTAAAGATTAAGACTTATAGCAAAGTGATCTTCTAAAATAGGATTTGTCATAAGGAACATGATATAACAACTGTGACTGAAATATACGTGGAAATGTATCCTTTCCTTGAGCAGTTTAAGAACATACAATGCATCAAATCTTTCACAATTCTTTAGGTGCATTATATACTTATACATCTGCTTCTAATCTGTCTTCTTGTATGTCTAAGTTCAATTCGATCAGGTGCATCCTTTGTCGAGACGGGAAAGTGACAATGTAGTGTGGCAGGCGTCCAAGAAGACAGACGTGTAGACAAGTGGTGCATTGCACGACAAGGTTTCTGGTGACTTAGTGGGATGATTCCGATTGTACAAAATACTCCACTGCCACTTTTATTTTCGTTCTGTACTCTTCTTTGAACACTTTGCATATATAAAATGCAGCTAAAAAGAGTTTTGGAAACTGGTGACTGAGTCCAATGGTAATGCTGATACATGCCAAGGTGTTTACTAACGATGACATTCCTTTGGCTAAGCATCGCTTCATAGCCTTGCCAATACTGCATTAGTTGTACCCATACTTCAAGTTACAGTAACACAACACTAAATAGATTTTTCACATTGCATTTTGCTCTTCTGTTTGTTATTACGTTGGAACATGTCCTACTGTGGGAGCTGAAGCAGGAATATTAGGTACATCTTTTTAGACACAATGCGGAACGCATCCGTCTCATATATATGTGTGAATCATTCTGAACAAGCCTACAATAGTGTAGCTCAATTTGCTCAAAATTTTGTTTGCAGAAAGGCTACATAAGCTGAAGAAAAATCAGTAGAGACTTACTATGATGACGTTTCGTAAAGACGTTATTGCTATAGAAGACAATTCACTCCCTGGAAGACCTAGATTATTTAAAGTTGGCATATTAACCGCTTCATTTTAGTACCTTAATTTTTTCACAAGGAATTGCGCCCAAAATTTCCCCGAACCAGCAGATGGGTACTGTTGTCCGATATGCCTACTACTTATTCACGATAACCAATGTCTTCATCGATTACAATTGGGAATTACCCCGTCACACAGCCTACAGTCTAGATGTGAGTCCATCCGATTATAATCCTTTGCCAAAACCAAATTTCGGGGCCGTTGGATCCGAACATAGCGGTGACCCAGAACATCTAAGCATTAAACGGCATCCAATGGCTACCAAAACGTTGGGATTAGATTCTAAGTGGATTGTTTTGAACAACTTGATATAAGCAGAGTGTAAAACAAAAATAACAATGTGCATTACTGTTGGGATCTCACAGGATATGCAGTTCGATTAAGTGCATTTTCTGTCAAGAATAAAAAGGTGACGATGTGGCACACGTCCAGAAGACATTTCGTGCTAACTGATTCAGAGCAAGAAAAGAGTTCCTAGTAAATGTTAGTGGGGTGATTCCAATTGCACAAAATACCGCACTGCCACTTTTACTTTGGTTTATGTCTCTTCCTTCAGCTCCACATAAATGCTTTTATTAATTTGAGGCTATGACGAGCTCTGGGAACTGGTGTAAATTTCGTAAAGCTGGCAGTTACGAAAACGTGAGTTAATGTTCTCAACGGTTTTAAGCTTTTGTAAATTCTATTTGCTTCATGTTTAATATAACTACTTTATACAAGATTGTATTTTTATTAAGTACAGAAATTTAATGAAATGCACACTGTCTTGAAAAGCATTTGTTTTACTTTTGTTTTTCCAATATGTATCTTCATACTGTATTATTTCCAAAGCTAATTAAGCTCTTACTTCCTATTTGTATCAGATAGATTCGTTGTTTTGAAGAATAATCAAATAAACATACAAATATCTTTCTTCATTTACGATTCGCTTTTAAACGTTTTTCCTATCCGTTTTCCAAATATTTTATTTGGACAGTTTTCTGTAAAACACATCGCCACTCTTTCCATTAGGTTAGATACAACTGAAAAAATGGATACCTAGTTTTCTCTATATGACGTCAAAGGCAAAATTAAATACCCCCTACTCCTCAAAAGCTTTTATTTTAATAAAACGGTGATCTTAATGGCATATTGTGCGTCAAGCAAGAATAAAACAACCAATAACTTATTTTTCTTTCTGTCTGTTTCAAAATCATTACAATTCAATAAACTCCATGTACTATTGCAGCATTAATTTAAAAATTTACTGGGTATGCATAGGTGAAATTGTCAACTTCCATCATTATGAACATGATTTCTTTATATTTATACTAGTCACTATACATGCAAAAAATACTTCACGTACCAAATTTCATTGGGTTATCTTAATTAGTGCTGAAGTTATGAATTGATTAAACGATTTTTAACAACAACAAAATAAAAAATGAATGCTTCACATGATAAACACTTAACAATTTCATAATTTTTAATATTTATTCAAAAAAGAGGTGAACACTACAGAAAAAAGTATTGGAAAACAATTTTTGTTACCATCTGAGTTTGGTAGACAAATTATTAAATTTGTGAAAGCAGTTTCCCAGGACATTTTTTATTACTAGTTGAATTTAATAATTAGGTAATATGATCATAAATATAAATATTTAAGAATAAACACTTTTAACATTTTTTCGTTCCACTTTTTAGATTTTGTTTTAAAATTTTGAAGCAAATTGGATAAAAATTGCACTATGCGTAGAATTTTGAATCTCAAAAAAAAAAAAAAAAAAAAAAAAAGTAGTAAAAAGAGAAAACGAGAAAACCAGCTCTAAAGTTTCAAACGGTTGCTTGTCAACATGCCCAGGCACATTTAAAAAGTCGCCTGTAGCCAAGCTTATGGATCACTGAATGGTTATGAGGTTACGAGCTTATGAGGTTATGAAACTGCAAGGCTCAAAGATAAATATAGACACGAAATACAAATATGTACATGTACGTGTGCGTGCGTGTGTGTGTGTGCGCGTGTGTGTGCGTGTGTGTGTTTAAGGAATTTGGTCAAGTTTTACCTATACATATCCTTATATGAATAAAAATCCAAAGCTCAACTAACGATGTCAACCTGCTGAAAACCCTTTAAGCGTTAGCTGTTTTGGCTCTAAAATAAATATTTCATAATATTTTGGGATGTTTCTTCATATTTTCACATTTAGGTAACGTTTTCTTCACATTTTGCCTGTCTCTATTTATCACTAACTCTTATCAGCCCATCTGTGGCAGCTTGTTGCACTGGTGTAACATCTACTCATTCTCGTCAGCCTTAAATTAGTCACACCTCAAGTTGCACAAACTTTTAAAAGTAGTTTGTAGATGAAGTCGATGGTTTAAGAAGCAGTAGCCCTCAAGCTGTCTAATATGTGTTTTTAATTAGAAATAACGAGTTATAACTGAAGGCAAGGTCATTTTATTCACTATATTGGATTCAAACGCAGTACATACTGTAGCTTGTGGAGTCAAATTAACGACGCTGTGTTGCAATGATTCAGGTTTTTAACGTACTGGATTCCCATGACTGAAACATTCTATTAAATCAAGCTCTTCAGCCACAACTGCATAACTGTAATAATCTTCCGTCGCGTTTACATTTTCCCAGAAGCAATACGTTAGAACAAGCTGTGTGTTTCCTCTTGGGTCATTAATCTGTCAACATTTCTACTTGTTAAAGATGCATTGTTATTTGCATGAACTCATTTCCTACATCGATTATAATTACTCCACTTTAAGTTTTCTTATTGTAGGCATTATAGTAGGATAGAGTGTATTTTAACTTTATCGTTTATGTAAGGTAGGGGAAGCATTGAATTCGTTTCAAAAAACATATTTATTTTACCCGAAATTCACAATTTGTGTCCACCAAAATAAGCATTTTAGGGCCGTTTCCTCGTGCGTAACTTCAATGAAATCGAACTAGTGCCAAATTTGATAGTTTAGTTGACATCTTTTAAGGCTGCAAGATGAATATTTCCAGAAGTTACTCTACACTTAACAAACCTTACGTGAAAATTTTGTTTAAATTACTATACCTTTGGGATGTCGATATGAAGATTAAAATACATATTCTGAATTTTGTGGAACTACGAGTAAACTACTCTTCGTTTTTGTTGAATTTGGTACAAATGTGTGTGTGTGTGTGTGTGTGTGTGTGTGTGTGTGTGTGTGTGTGTGTGTGTGTGTGTGTGTGTGTTTAACCTCGTTTAACCTCCTTTAACCGAATAGCTTGTATCGGAAGGTGAATAAATGAAATGGGTGAAACGATGCAGAAAGAAATGTATCGTTTTGTGTTTAAAGTTATCTAATATTCGTGTTGTGAAGATAAGGAAAAATCTCGAAAGAAGTAGGATCGACATGAAAGCTTTCAAAACCCAACAAAAAGAATACTACAATAGACTCTACGGTCAGTTTTGAAACCAGCAAACAGCAGCCTGAAGATGTCCATCGAGAAAAGCAGAGCATCTACGAGCCTACACCGTACGCACAGAAATGCAACCTTGATTCAACAGAAGTAATGGAATTGATGATTGGTGCAAGAGGAAAGTGACTAAGAGGCTCCTTACTTTTTGGAAGAATTTCGTCTTCGCAGCGCTCTGCTGAACACTGTAGCCTTGACAGCCATTAAATACTCCATTTATATTCTGAGAAACCATTTATACTACCTATACCTAACTTGTAGCAGCGGTGTTATATTTGTAATAGTTGTTTTATTATGTGTTTCTGTTCTATTATTTTTATTTTATATTTTTAGTATTTGTATATTATTATGTCTATACATTTTGTTCAACCACATTTGCGTCTACTATACTTTGACATTATAGACAATCCTTTCATTGGGAAGTAAATCAATAAACGTGCAAGCCACTCCAACTGGCATTGGAAGTTGGGAATGCTTGACTGTGAAGTAGCCATGCTACCGTATACTATGTGCGTATCGTTCTTTCGTTTTCTCATGGGCTCCTTGAATGTCTTTATAATATTACGACTAGCATAAAATGACGGCCTATTTTTAAACAGTTGACTACGACCTCTGATTCCATAGTGTCTCTACATGTGTATTAACAGCAGCTTCATGATGTAATTTGTAAAATAACTATGGCAATAATCGTTAATATGTAGAAAAGCTCTAAGACTATTACACATCATATTTTTTCTAATAATACCCCTGGATCATTCTTTTACTTGATGAATATGGCAAATTTAAGTAATATAATTATTTACCTAACTCATAATTTCCTATGCTGAGTGTAGCACTCTGCAGAACGCTGTTAACCTTAGCAAATACCTTTCTGATCCAAGAAAGTTTATCCGGGTCATGTGATGCGAATTTTAGGCCTGTATAGTCCCATTATTCAACGAATCCATTGCGGGATTTGGCATTGATTAAGCGTTCCTCTTAAAAAAAAAGCGTACGTTTGAAGTATCAAACGAGGCCAAGAGGTATATTAATTATTACTGTTGTGGCAATATCTGAGAAAGCTAATTAAAGTCTGAGCCAAATGGCACAATGACTAGTCTTTGTTGTGTTTTTCTGTTATGATGAATGTGGCAACTGGGCACCTTACTGTTTCCCAATGCGCCAGAAAAATGTCCCAGAATGCAAAAGGCGAGCCAGTTGCTGGTCTACAATCTGGGGCTTATAGCTTTGGCTCTACCGCTGTCCTAATCTTCTAAAATAGACTAAGTCCAAAATTCGCTATTGTTAATGTTTAAAACGGTCACTATGCAAAATGCAATGCAATATAATCTAATATACCTACGTTTATGTTTGATCTATGCTTATCAAACTTAAGTTCTTGGCCCTTCTTTACAGCAATGTATTTACACTTCTATTCGACTGGACGAGATAGCCCTAGGTAACAAGTAAGACTCTCATTCGTGAGGTCCCGAGTTTGAGTAACATCAGGCCGGCCACTCTGACTAGGATTCCTTTTCCCCAGGTCGTTAAGAGAATGCTGTGGTACTTCATCTTCTACCACGTATTTCCTGTTCCCATCATTTCCTTTCGTATTTCATCCTCATATGTTTCAGGGTTGTAGGACCAGACGATGGTAATTTGTGCGCTGCGGCTGGACGGTACAGTTTGGGATCTGGGAAGGTTTCTCCCTGGCGCTTGAATGGCCGGCTGGTGTCCTTTCCTGGTCGGCTCTTTCTGGAGTCTCTGGGCTGATGGCGCCGGCGCTGCGTCAGGATTGGTGTCATTCTGAAATCATTAGGGACACCGTCCTTACTAGCACCTACAAAGGTCTAAATACAGTGCTAAGCTCCAGTAGCTGGGCCTCCTTCGACCAAGTAATCCTAATCTTACACTTTTATTGCAACTTCATCCTGCTCCTCAGTACATACTACTTCGCTGAGTATCATTTCCCATTCTCCACCATAATGTTTAAGTACATCTTTCGCCGAAGTAGGCTCCATAGAAATTTCATGGTTACTGAATACTTGTACGTTTAATACATATTTCTCGATTCCTGGACGTTGCATTCCCTTAAGCTCGTTCAACTGAAAGTCCTAAGTACAGTAATATAAGTATATTTTGCAGTAGTTCCAATGGGCTTGGAGGTTCGTGGAGCACAAGAATAAGACGAAAGTAGTTCGGTGTGCTTTCGGAGGTTTAAACGTCACAGCGTATGCATGAAAATCCGTGGTTCGAATCTCGGCCGAGGCAGTGAATTTTAAGTGTGATTCAAATTTTCCAACATTAGCTTTCGCAAGTGTGAAAAATATAGTTTAACACTTATCGATGTTTTTGTAAACGACTTCCAAAAGAATCAACAGAGAAATCTTGAATTATATATTTATATTACAGTGGAAAACTTCAATGCAAATATATAGATATTACAAAATAAAAATGCACAAAACTGAAAGCTTTTTTACATGTTTGCAAACTACAAGCATTAAATGCACAAGAGTATCACTATGGCAGCATGGCCTTTTTTGTGTGTTAACTTTTTGGGCCCGTGTTAGTATTCAGACAGCTTTGCCCAGTGTGATACTCACGTGCGATAACTATTAAACATAGGTTCTGCCTAGCTATGAATTTAATAACTAAGAAATATTGGCACATGTAACCTCCAGGTGGAATTGAAACCGTCTCTGGAATGACAGATAAGCGTCATACTGTATACGCTATAAGACTAGTTAGCTCTACAGTGTTAGCCAACTGAATGCTCTGTGACGTCAGCGAGCAAGTGTCTTCTTGTTCCAAGCTCTCAGTTTGGAACTCAATAGGAAGTGTAGGGCAAGAGAAACAAGAGAAAAGTCGAAACTATTGTTAGTGAAGGATCAGTAGAGTAAGGAGAGTGTATGTTGTACTTTGTACCTACGTGGTTCTAAGATAAGACTTTTTCTTTCTTCCACAACTCTTGCCTACAAATTTCCTAAACGGTGATACAGCATACGTCTGTGATATGTCACCCGTAAATGATTTGACTGGTTCGGCACTAGAGAGACTGCACTTGCATTACTGCTATAAATATGTGGTGTTCTCTATAATGAAACACAGAACGTGATTTAGCGAATGTTTAAATTCATTAAATCAAATGATCGAGAGTAGATAGTATTATATTAGTAACCATAAAAGTTACCATCATTTACAGTAAAATTCTATCAGGTCTCCACTGACCAAGACATTCTCAGCCATATTTCTCAACGGGCCTGGTCAAAGGTGTGTCCTACAGGTACTTCAGATGTTAAAACTGAGCCAAGAGCAAACCGTGGCCAGAAAACAAATAACTCATACGTACGAGGAACAAAGGAATATCGGAATGCGAGCGACATGCTGTTTTTTTGTAGCGCTATATGAAATGATGGAGATGACGGGCAGGCGCCAGCAGTCTTGTCTTATTATATGCCACCTGGCGGCCTTTGTCATCACTAATCTGCCGGGCGTTACGTTACATCAAGAATTCTACATGCCGATGCTACATTTTGTGTATTTCTGTACAAGGGGTAAAGGAAAGAAGTGCTCCTATTTCACAATGTGAAGTCCATATAGGTAATTATTGGTGCTACAACAACACTGAAAGTGATAAAAAACATTTCCAAGTTTGGTTTCACACATTGCAAATAACACCAGTTACTCCCACACTCTGGGGCAACATATTTACCTAGTCTACGATTTTTTTTCTTGTGAAGTTACTTGAAAGGACTCTCTCTGTCATTCTCCCTCTATCTCTCTCTCCTACTCGTAGGGGAACGGCGGATAGTATGGGCCCCCTAAGGAAAACCGTTTATAATATGTTTGATTTTGCACAAAAATGGTCACAGATACATTAAATCATTTCTTTGAATACTTCCTTCATGTATACGATTTAAAAAAGTTATGATAGTCAAGAGATACACACACATATTGAAGTTTTAAAAAAACGCTTATATTTGGTGGCCAGAGAAAGGGTCGGGTAGTATGGGCCATACAAAAAAAGACAGGATTTTAAATTAAATAAAATACTTTTGGGGTAAAAATAGATACAGAATGTTTATTTATCTATATATGAAGCGATTCAAAATAAAAAAGTAAACATTTAATTGACAAAAGTCATTTGTATTCACACAAATACAAATTATGGTTTTCTGTGAACAAAAATTATCACGAAAATCAGATCATAACTTTTATAAAAAAGAATAAGGGTTTAACTAAGCTTTATCGAACAGTTATTGTTTTTACAGTAATCACAATAATACAAAGGGTCTTCAATTACCGCACACAGTTCATGAACCCACCCCTCACATGGTTTACACTGGATCCAGTTTTCTTCAAAACTCTCCCGACACATAATGCAGTCTTCAAGTTCCTTATTTTCTTTTCAACTTTAAATCCAAATCTCTCATGCTCTAGTAATATTTATACACACTCTTCTTCAAATGTTGGTTTGAAAAAGCCCATCTGAGCTTTTTCTTTGAAGTGTAGTTCTAGGAACCTTAAAACTATCGGCTGCAGCTCTTGTAGTCATTTGACCCTCTAAGACGCATGAAACTGCATGTTTCATAGCATCCTCTTTCCACTCTCCACAACCCTCACCTTCAGGCTTCTTTTTGAACTTTAGCATCGCGTCCTAAAAAGAAATTTACAATCTACTTAGGTGGCCCATACTATCCGATTTTTGTTTGGCCCATACTACCCGACCAACATTGTGTACTTAAGCATGTTGAAAAGCGAAAACGGCTTGAACAACCGGAATTACAGTACCGCAGTATGATGTATATTAGTCCAGCTGAACGTTAATACTAGTTTGGCAATTTGACTCATTGCCTTTAACTGCAAACAATGATCACAAAAGTTACGCGCAGCAGCAACCTAACCACACGAAAACAAACAATATGTTGTGGCAGCAAAAACAAAGCACTTACATCAATCAACTTCTATAACAAAATGAAGCGATGAAGAAGGTGTAACCTTGACAATGTATGCGTCTGCTACCTAGTGGTAAATCCGAGAAACACTAAGTGGCCCATACTACCCGCCGGCCCGTACTATCCGCCTTTCCCCTAGTTAAGCATGCGCTGAGCAGACGGTCTCGTTTGCTCAACCGCCCCATTACTATCCACTGATAAAAATTGCACGTCATAGTATGCGTCATTAAAGTTGCATTTTGTGGAATATGTGCAAGCGATTTGAGTTTATGACTATAATTTTTTTCCTCCGATGCGTACGAGCGTCTGATTGTTAGGATCCGCAGAAGTGAACTTAAAATATCTATAAATATCCGAGTTTACTTCTCCGTTAGTTAAATGGGTATATAAGGAAGCCAATGACATAAATAAAGCTGAAAGCTTGTGAGGTCAACAATAGACTTTTCCTACAGTTGTCGAAAATATATGTACTGCCATGGAACAAATTATTGGGCGCATTAGAGGAGCAGAATATTTTCTAAGTCCCACGTCATGCTGCAGTGCGATTTACACAAGTCGATATTTCCAACATACAGTTTATTGATAGTCTGTTTCATATGTTATCGTCTGTAGGTTGTGTCTTAAGTCACCACTCGCATTTGTAATAATATACACACCCACATACATACCAATGCGCTCATCTTTTTTCTGTGGCTGTACATATTTCATCACCAAGCATTAACACCAACTCCTAAAGTTCCTTGGTACCACATAGGTATACTTTGTATGAACCCTTAGGATTTATACACTAATTTTTAGGCAAGTTGCACCTATCAAATTGTGGAATTTATCCATTATTGTAATCTATATTTATTCAGAAAATTTTGTGTATTACAGTACCTAAACTATACAGTACAGTTTTTTTTTTTTTGTCAATCCATAGCAAAGCTAAGACCAAGATGGCTAATGGAAAATATTGTAAGGATTACAAGGAACACTCAAATCGTTCGAAACAAACATTTTAGTCTCTATCTTTAAATTCTAATGTTCTTTTACTTAGGGTTAAATATTTTCTTTAAACGTTCAGTCAAGTAAAAATAGCATACCGTAATAAGCGATTTAAACCCTTTGATATACACTTATTCATCAAGCGGGTTCGGGTTGCACCGATGGTTTTGGTCGAAAGAGATATTTGGAACCGTTTTGATCAGTCGACTTTGCGGTCGACACGTGGAACCACTGGTCAGCGTATTAAAGGTGGCTTGCTCTAATGTCAGCTGGCTTCTCTGTTGCATGCTCAAATGAAATTCTATCCTCAGGCAGTCGTGCTTACACTTACTGCTAAAGTTTGTTGCTATTCTGCTATGCTCCAGTAGGTACGATTCATTGCGTTAACAATGAAAATGAACGATGAAAGGCAACAGGGCACTGACAGCAAGGCAATAGATATCGCATAAGGTGATAAGTAAGACCATAATTATTTTAGCCACCTTACCGTATGCATGGGGATATTCCGTTCAGTGTTGATGGCTTGACTCTCGGTCCGCTTAACTGATACTCCCTAAATATGACGCGATTCTAAAAAATTTGGCTTTAGAGACAAGCAACAGTTAAGGTACTGATGTTAAGTTAACGAATACGGCGACCTTAATAGTCCCGAGACTTCCCTTGGTAACATATAAATGATTTATTATTCCTTAACATTATTGAGAATAGCCCAGTGGTTTTCACTCGTAGAACGTCCACACACAAAAATATAGGTGTATACGAGTACAAGATGGAATATGGCCATGCTCTATTTGTAATGAGTAGTTAGAGTCACTAATGAACATCAGCTAGGAACTATCTTAATTGTGCAACTCAAATTCTACTCGCTTGAGAGGCAGTTCTGTGGGAACATTACATTATCTTCAAGCAGCTCTGCCATCTGCCGTAACTTGTCTTATAACCGACGGGAAGCCGCAGTCTTTTGTTGATTATTGCTGAATTCGTTTATAGCCCTCATCCAATAAAGGCATCCCGTCATTTAAAAATTATTTCCCTGGTGCGGCGGGGGCCAAAATATAACACTTTCCCTCTATTTGACGTCGCGGCCAATTTACGATGTTTCAATGGAATATCCGGCCGGCCATCTGCCCAGTAATAATATTAGTTTGTAAAGGTGTGCGGGGGTGTAATAACATTTTAAGGGAAACAATGGCCGAGGCGTGTGTGTCGGTCAGATGTGTCCAGAGGCGACAGAATGGACGCGTGTCCGAGTGGACGGCACAAGGATTTCTCACAATACGACCCATAGGGGGTGGATACATCTTTCTCGCTTAATTGTGTACATGTCACAGGCAAGACCTTCTCTGGAAAAGTGGCCCATGTCCTCAACCACATACATCCTCTACAAATCAATCCTGGAGCTAGCTTATATCATTAAATTTTCTAGGAGCTCAAGGTGTACTTGGTTAGGTTCCAAAAAAGAACTGTGAACAAGAGAAACTGTATAATATGTTCTATAAATGAAGACTAATTTGGGAAGAATAGAGAAATTCGTTGTGAAATTAATACCCAATTGGAAGATATGCGTCATACTACAAGAGTAAGGTATTACAATTACTTTTAGCTTTCTATTCACTTCAAGCCTCCCTGCTCCATACTTCCCATAGTTCGGCTTTCCTTTTCGTTTACGTATATCAAGCATTTGTTAATTTGACAGTGTTTAACCTGACAACCCAGATTTGCAGAGGCGGTGAACGAAATTGGTGAAGTTACGCTGAAATCCGTTTGCGGACCACTAAGATGAGAGTTACCCGAAAAATTTACAATTACGACCCAGAGAGAGAGAGAGAGAGAGAGAGAGAGAGAGAGGGAGAGAGAGAGAGAGAGGGAGAGAGAGAGAGCGGCGGGGGAGGGGAGCGAACTTAACCAGGCGACTCAGACGAGATTCTGATTCAGGCCCTGCAACCTGGAAGGTACACACCGTAACCCCTAAATGGTGGTGGGTATGCACCAAATATTCTTCCTGTTCTTTATGTTCTTCTTCCTCTTCATTTAGGACAATTCCTGTGTGTTTCAATGCCTCTTTCTGTTGGTAATAAACTGCTTCCATCCAGTGCGTGGTCTTCCCACTGGTTTGGTGTGAAGTTCATCGAAGTTTTGAGAGACGATCTTTCTATTAACGCGGTCTCTCCATCCTGTTCTTCTTTGTTTATTCCACTTCCTATTGTGTATAATCACACACACGCTCCTTATTTCTTCGTTAGTCTTTTTATCATATAATGTACATCCTGTTATTAATTTAACATTTTGGTTTCCTTTATGTCAGTTCTTGTTTCCGCTACATATATGTATCTATCATTACTGGTGCGACACAAGTTTTATTATTCGGGTTTTACTTCCTATTCTTATTAGACTACTCCTCAAAATAATGTCGTTTAATGCTCCTGAATGCCTTTTTCCAAGGTAGTTTATCATCAATTCTTGCAGGATCGTTATGAATAGTAAATCTAGAAAAGCCTAAGGCAGAGTTGATTATAATGATAATGATGACGATGATGATGATGACGACGACGACGACGACGATGATGATGATGATGATAATCTTATCCAATAGGTTGCTGACCCCGCTTGATGGATGTGTATGATCAAGTATCCTAATACTATCAACTGGAGCTTTTACGTATACTTTGTTCCTTTCACCATTCCTTCAAATGTATCCCTGTTGTTGTAGTGTTTAACGCCCGCTTTTACTACTACGGCACCGCAGGCGGTGACACTGATGATACATGAAGATGGAGCACCGGTGGAATGAGATGGCGGGGGAAACCGGAGCACCCGGAGAAAACCCGCCCTGACGCAAATGTATCCCTTAGTAAGCCATTCAAAGTCCCAGGAAGTTCTAGTTCTTAATCATTTTATCAGGGTTTTTCCTTCACGACTTTGCCTAAATCTCCATATGACTTTCCATTTCAGATAATCAACACACTCAGAGTGTAATAAGGTTTAGAACTATTAATACCAGCAAATATACAGGTTTATAGCTGTAGATCTTTTTATGTTTCTTTTTGCATGGGGTTGAACTTCTTTCTTTTCCAAGGAAATACATTTATAACACTTAAGAGTAAAGAACTTAGGAACAATATTTTTTCAGGACTCCTGCCTTTATATAGTAGGTGATTTGTGTAATATAATTCGCAATTCATATGCCAAAGAACTTACAAAATGTGTACATTTTTTGGTTTAAGTAAGATTGTTTCCGTTAGAAGCTATTATAGAACCTATAATTTAATGGATAAGGTCACTAAATTGAATGATGGTATATTTGTTATTATTATTATTATTATTATTATTATTATTATTATTATTATTATTATTATTATTATTATTATTATTATTATTATTATTATTATTATTATTATTATTATTATTATTATTATTATTATTATTATTATTATTATTATTATTATTATTATTATTATTATTATTATTATTATTATTATTATTATTATTATTATTATTATTATTATTATTATTATTATTATTATTATTATTATTATTATTATTATTATTATTATTATTATTATTATTAATAGTAATAATAGTAATAATAATAGTAATAGTAACAATAACAACAACAACAATAATAATAATAATAATAATAACAATAACAATAATAATAATAATAATAATAATAATAATAATAATAATAATAATAATAATAATAATAATAATAATAATAATAATAATAATAATAATAATAATAATAATAATAATAATAATAATAATAATAATAATAATAATAATAATAATAATATTGTCTTATAAATTGAAGCTTCCTATTTAGTTTGATATATTATATTTTATTTTGTGGGCTCAACACTTAAAGTTTAAATATAATTTTTAAAAAATTGTTCTACTTTAGTGTTAATAAGTTGGTTGGTTATGCTTTAAAAATTAATTGCCGACCATTTTCATAGAACATTTGCCTAATGAAGAAAAAACCAGAAGTTGCTTAATAAACCACATTATTTTATACACATGGATCAATAAACTTAGAAGGCATTAATCCACATTTTATAGCAATGTCAGTCCAACATCTTCAGAGTTTCTGAGATAACGAGTTGTGAAGTTGGTAAATTGGACATTGGTGGACAAGGCATTTAGCCACCTCTAAGCAAATAAGTAGTTAAGATATTTCAACATTACAAATACGTTCCGTAAGGTCTGTAGGAAGAATAATATTGAAAGTGATACCTGTAAAACGAGTTTAAAATATCAGCAGAATCGACTTGCTTAATAGGTCCGGTGAGAAAGACAGCGGAAGTAACACTGACCCATTTTTTCTGTTATTCACACTTACTTGCCTTTTTGCTACTATTTAAAAGCAACATCAGTTTTTTCTTCTTTGTTTTATTCTCGCCTAACCAGACTATTCTGAAATGAAAAGCTCGTTGAGTTTTCTCCCCTCTCTCATTCATTATCTTTTCCAAGTCATTGTTATATATGTTTAACTCATTACTAATATGTATAAGGATGAAGGAACCCAAATGTTGATTTGAAATTTTTGGATGGCCATTTCAATTAAGGAATTCTATGAGCTTCTGTTGTTATCTACCATTTAACTTTTATAGATGAAGTATTGCCATGAATCCAAAAGTTTCACGGATATTCACGTGTTGGTGTCCTCTGTGTATAAAAATGAAACAAAGAAAGAAAAATATTTCGAATAATGTGATACGAACATTTTCTAACTATCCTTTATAGTCCAAAAAATAACGACTTGTTTTTAATTTTCCGAAAAGGGGCTGTAACGAATTAGATTACAATGTTCTCTCCTTTATATATTGACATGGAAAATAAAATGCATGTATTGAGTTTTCTGTTCAAGTCCCTTTACCTATTTGATTAAATTTTGTATACTGTTGTATAACCACGAAACGTCAAGGAATGGACAAAAACTTAATACAGCAAAAGTAGAGAGCTTATTAAAATAAGCAATTTGTGTCAAATATTTGCTTTCATTGCGTTAGCCGTTTCCTAAGTATTCCTAATACGTCATCTAACGGATATGCTCGAAAGTTCGCGATTCTTTTTTTTTTTTTCTTTCCATTGTAAGATGTTACCGCGAATAAATATTTGAATATTGTTACCACACGTTGTAACTGACGCAATCTCTTGGTTAATTTGAAACCATTTATTAAAAATGTGTCGCAAGAAATGTATATGAATAATATAATATATAACGGATATATGTGAATATGTAATGAAATGAACCATATCAAGTTGTATTTAATTATAGTTGCATCATATGTTTAGGTGCAATTACTAATCATCCAAAAGTAATCCGAAATGCAGAGTTACCTTTTAAACATTTTTAAATCACTCACAGGATTCTTCAGTTTTTCTTCTATTTTCTTACTGTTTCTTCCTTTCCCCTGTCATTTTATCTATATTTATCTTCTCTTTACCATCACGATTGTTTCCTACTATCTCTCTCCGCCTCCATCGGCACCAACCCCTTTCTATTCTCTCTGTGTTTTGAAAACCAATAATAAAACAGCTTTTTCTATAGTGTCAATAAATAGTAAACCAGGTAATGCATTGATGTATCTGCACAAACTATGGATGAAGCAAAGTTTAATGGCGAGTGGCTCATCACAAAATCCAATCATATGCTTGTCACGCCTTGCGGTGTTGTATAGTTAAACACGCTGTAAAGCCAGTACCATACATATCATTTGCGCCCACAAAATATATTTGCTGAATAGGAAACAGAATAGTAATTATCAGCTAACAGTCGCCATTAAATTTTGCGTCTGCCATAATGCTTCTTCCTTATGCTTGCAATTTGATAGAAACTATACTCTTAGTAGTCTGTTTACACACACGAATAATAGCAACGAAAAAGTTATGTAAATTCTTAAATGTCCATCGTGCCAGAATTTGTAAATAAAAAAAGACTAGTTAGAAATAAAATTTTGTGTAGTATTTAAAAAAACTGAATACTAATGATATTCGCAGTTTTTAAATGTACCTTGGCGCAAAGCAATTAAGAGGTTATACCTACAGTCTATTTCCTAAGTGGGACCTACGCCATGTTTAGTAACAGTAGGTCACCAGTAGGTCACCATTTTTGTACGGAAAGGTGAACAAACACAAATACACAGAGAGAGAGAGAGAGAGAGAGAGAGAGAGAGAGAGAAAGAGAGAGAGAGAGGGGAGGGAGAGAAAGAGAGAAAGAGCTTTTAAAATACTGCTACTGGCTGCAGGGCTGCGTATTATATACTTTAGTACCAATTCTGCGTCTAAAATCGAAAATTACCAGATGATTTTATCACAGTTTCAGTATCGTATTATGTGATTATAGATTCTTTGTAAGCATGAATGTCACAAAATGCTAATTATGAGCAATAATGAACATTACAGTAACTATTTAGAGATTGCATAAGCCATCTCATCTAAAATTTAGTTGAATTATTTTAAAGTTTAGGCCTATGATGACTGTTTAAAATGCTCAAAGCAGACGAAAAGCCAAACAAATTGTGTTGCTAATGCCAAATGTAAATTACAAAGAATACAATGAGTATAAGATAGGATACAAACCTAAGTAGCATGAACTGAACAGAAACCTTTTAAGCCCATGTTACACGCAGGAGTAATGGTCGAAGCGTATCTCCAGCTGCACAGAAATACACCATTACTGTCCCTCTGCGGTTGTTTGGGATTAAAAAGAAGTGGTCATTTGAAACTAACCTCACCACCACCACTGGCTTAGCTTTCTTTTGTTACCTCTCAATTTCTCTCCAGTTCTACGTATGTACGTACACGAGAGCCGTATCCGGTGTAAACACATATAATAGTATCAAAATATTATTGGAACGCAAGATTCTCACTGTACCAGTAAGATAATAAATAATAAGTGTTATTTGCACTTAAGCACTGTGACGAGTTCAGCTTACTTGACTTCCTCGCCAAAATGAACATTTCCAATAATTTCGAAGACCCAATACAGTTTAGATTGGACATAGCACTCATATCCAAGTATAGCAAAGCTTGTTATGTATACAAATCTATGCATATCAAAATCCAAACCCAATATTTTTCTGATAATCTTCAATTTTTGTCCACAGAAAGTTTGACAAATAAAAAAACTTATTTCGTTAATTCATTTAGACCAAAATTTATGTATTACACTTATATTTTCCCTATCCATTAACTTTATTTGTATATAGCTTCTACAAACTATTCTTACACATTTTTTGTAGATACAAGGGGAATAGAACAAGCCGCGTTTAATGCCAAGGCACCATATGTCTGCCTTAAATTTCCACACTCTTTCCATAAATATAGCGAGAAACTATTGAACAGTGAGAGTACATTACAAAACAAAATAACGGATACTTCGAAAATTGTTGGTGTCATAAAAACATTTATTGGGAAATAAATTATGTATTTTAAAGATATCTATATATTTTGTATTGTGCATTCTTGTCTGTCTTAACGTTTATCAGGTATACACAATTCCTTCCGAATGATGTGGGTTTCAAAGGCTTTTCCCAGAAATGTCAAAATATGATTTATTTGTCATGTAAATAGCTTAAAACTTATAGTAGTATAATACAAACCATAAAGCTGTTTTTGTGAAAATAAAACAAAATTAAAAAACAGTTCCATTTAAAGGGTAATTTGGGGCGGGAGATTTGATTGAGAATCGCATTGCATCCTTGTAAGGTGAATTTAAATACCATATTTGATATTTAACCAAATTCTCATTTTTGGTTTTACTGTACACACACACACACACACACACACACACACACACACACACACACACACACACACACACACACACACACACAGAGAGAGAGAGAGAGAGAGAGAGAGAGAGAGTTTTAAATCATTCTAATTTTCTTTTTAGATTTGTGAGCCTCAAAACATCTATTTTTTTATACAATCTGGATATCAAGTTAATGGGTGGAAATACCTTCCCACCAATACCTTCTCTGCCTACTAGGTACGTGGTAGAGAAAGCAAACATTTGTAAACGTTGCAGATTTATAATTCTACACCCTTATTTAAACATCCTTCAGCTCGATTTCAATAATCAGCGTTACTTTATGGCACTGAATGCAAGTTCTAAGACTTTTTAAAAGCTTTCAACTTCGTTTTAATCCCCACATGTGAAATCTATTTCTAACATTCATGGTTTATTTGAGATAAACATTTTAAATGTGATCTTTCTGAAGAATCCTGCATATCTCTCGTAATTGAGTTCATCTTGAGGGTTTGCTGGATACACGAATCATATTAGTTTTAATGGGCACTTGAGTATCTCATCAGAGCAGCTAAATAAACAGTATCTTGATCGGCAGAGGATTCATAATTCGAGTACCAGGCATGGCGGAGTTTTTCAAATCTGTTACGACATACCATTTCTTTTCGTATTTGCTTAATAACTCTGTTTTCTCCCACTGAGGACATAATGAAATATGCTAATAAGATGCTGCCATTAAGATGACAGGCATTCTTAGGTGCAAGAAGATACGCACTAGATATCTGGAGCTCTGGTGTTAATGTAATCAGGCTGTATAAAATATGGATTCTACTTCATGGGATAGCGTACTTTTCACATACACAACAAACTCGTTAGTTTTCATGTTTGTCTAAGGTGATTTCGTGACTAACGATTTACTCAATTTGAAGAAAGCAATTTTCTAATGATCTTTGAACTTTTGGGCTTCAGATACAATTCCGCTCTTTGTTGCAGAAAACCTTTTTGCTTTACGTGGTTTGCATGCAGTGCAACTGACCTAGATAACAAAACTGCGCATTCTACATGAGTGTTCATTGCAACACTAATTGCTTGATGACAGATGAGAGATGGGTTCCGGTTAATGAACTTTCATATTATGCTCCTTTGGCTTAACAGTTTGGGAAGTACGCTAGGACTACAGTAGCCCAACAGTGAATTGGAAATATATTTTTAGACAGCTGGCACTAAAAGTAAAGCTTTTAACTTCAGTCACTCATATTAAAAATTGAAGATGTTACCAACTATGTGCTTGTCTCTGGCGCAGAGGACCCGGGTACCAGCATGGCCTCTGAGACGTCTGGCACGGGGTTCACTCAGCCTCGTTAGGTTTCGGGGGGACCAATTGAGGAGCTACTTGATGAAAAAATAGCGGCCCCAGGTCGTGAAGACCGCATAACTGGCCGGGAGGGATCGGGACGCTAACCACGTACCATCCTTCAGTACTGCACCCCACCAATGACGCCTGTAGTGGGCTGAGGTAGGGGACGCAGCGGTTGGGCGGTAAGGCTTGGCTCTTCATGGGCTCTTGGGCCGGGGCTTAGCTTACCAACTATGTATCTTGCGATACAAATGTTATGTACAAGTGGAGGCCTTGTTCAACTAATGTAATGGCGAATTATTTTTGTAACTCGGAAGTGGATTCGGTAGAACAGTACAAATTGTGCAAGCAGCGGAGAGGATAACATGAACTGGTACTATGAAGGTTAAGCAACAACGAAGGCCAAACAATAGCAGACTAGAGCTCACGGTTACACGATTACGCATGTCCAGATGTATACTGCTATTTAAACACAAAATTTCAGCTGGATACTTTATAATTTAATATCCAAGGCTGTCTGAAAATAGTAAATTACAATACACGTTAAAAGTGGTTTTATTTTGCTCGTAGGACTCCTACTTTCGTCATTTACCTCGTTCTGCAAACATTCCTGGTCATAAAATAAAACTATGTTTAATACTTATATCATGAACACAGGATGGAAGATTGTGCAATAAGCCACAAGCTAAAGCTTAGTGCACATGGGTTCTACTGTTGCTACTCTCGCATGTACACAGCTGCAGGCGTCTACTGATACGTGTGCATATAAACGGCTGCGCTGCAGCTACTGGTTACGTCATTTCTGCGTGTGCAACTAACCTGTAATTCACATGACCGCACGCGGTTCCGCGCTCTAATTATGAATGCTTTGGTTGCTCAACTTAAAATACAAAACAACATTTCGAAAAACTGGAAAAAAAATAAAAAAACATAATGTGGCTAGTTGTGTTCTTCAAAGGGCTCGACTTTAAATGGAACAATAAGCGGGGAAATTTTAGCAAATGATAGGAAAGTTTTACCCGTTTCCGTTTGATAAAAGCATTACAGGTGGGATTTTAAGCGTTATAAGAGGTCAGATAGAGTTATGGAGAATGATGTACAACCATGGAAAAATGATTGAGCGCATTAGGAGGGCAGGATATTTAAGTCCGACATCGTGTTGCAGCGCGATTTACACAATTCGATATTTCCAATATGCAGCCTGAGTTTATTGATAGTCTCTTCCGCATGTTATTGTCTGTTGGATACACAAATAGGCTTTGTCTTGAATCACAACTGACATTTGTATTTGTTCCTGATAAAGAAAAGGACGGTGTAGCAAACTACGTATATACTAAGGTATTGCCAGGACCGCAAGCGGCGGAATGATCAGGACAGGCTTATTTCGGTGTAGCAAAGAACTTAAAATCATTTTCGTATGCATGGTGTGACATTTTGGGATATATAAATCAATAATACGGTTTAAAATTCTTTGAAGTTTACAAACTCTTAAGAATGGACTGTAGCAGGTAGATACATTTGTATGCTTAACAACAAGAACTGTATTAATTATTCATTTCACTCATACTGCCTGTATGGAGCAGGTACATGTTGAAATCAAAATACTTGAAAGTGGTGTTACTGTGCAAACTGCGTGTATTGAATAGTGCGTTATTCCGTTCAATTTATACATAATATGCCTATGTATTTTACAAAATGACATTGGTAACTCATTTTTGGCCAAAAGTTTTCCTATGTCTGTGCGTTTTCCTATAAATAAGGAACCAAGTAAAAAGAAGACTCATAACCGTTTTCTCGACTTCTGGGTGATGCATATTAACTGCAGCGAACGCAAACCTTCAAATTGAATCCCCTGGTGTGGAGCAGCTGGCATTTTGTCAAGCCATTACTAGACGGATGATATTCAAGATGAAACGATCCGAGAAGATCGGATGAAGCTATTTTCGTTTACTACTACTCTACTACGCTCGTATATTTTGATGTTACGTGTTAAATTCCGTAGACAGAATAGAAGGTATGTCTGAACGTAAAACATAACCTATTTCTTTTTCTACCGCTCACTTTCAATAGAGGAAGTATTACATTACACGAAAATATTCTGATGCATTACATTCACATGATTTTCTCTATCCACCCTTCTCCAAACTATTCTTACGAAAGCTCATTCTTTCTTCAATCTACTTATGTTAATCGAGAAACGTTTGCAGAAATGATTTCATTACGCACATTGGTACAGAAGGTTGAACTGATTCTCACAGCTTTAAAAAGCGGGTCGCTATGTATTGGCTTTGAACTTTTCTATTTGCATGACTACGCGAAACAATTGACTGACCACTTATATTTTAAAAAGTATCAAGTATTTGAAAACTAAAACCAATAACAACAAATTTCTATAAAGTGATTAATGCCAACAAATTTAATTCATATAAAGGGCGTGTTTTAACGAGATCTGCACTTACGAGTTAGCTTACCAGTAATTATAGGTAAATGGCCGCGCCGTAGCCGAGTGGTTAGACCATTCGCTTCTCACCAAAGCGGCCCGGGTTCGATCCCAGACAACCGCATGTGGGATTCGTGGTGGACAAAGCGGTGCTGAGGCGGGTTTCCCCCGGGTTTTCCGGCTTCCCCCGCCATCTCATTCCACCGGTGCTCCATCTTCATTCCATGCATCATTAATGTCACCACCTGCGGTGCCGTAGTAGTAAAAGCGGGCGTTAAACACCACACACACAAACACACACACACACACACACACACACACACACACACACACACTACCAGTTATAAAAAGTTGTTCAGATTGAAGAGGGTTTTATAAGCTGTGCTATTCTCAGAATAATCAGGGTACAGTCCATTTGCCATGTAAATATTGAGGCGAGTTGCTGCACGTTGTTGCGTCAATTTGAAGCAAGTGGTCCCACGTCGTGGTCAGTTTGCAGCAACTTACCATTCCGGCGACGATGTGTACTTTTGAAGCAATCCTCTGCTTCCCGACGATGTGGTGTTCTGAGCGCCAGTGGATATTCAATCCACAATATCTCCGCTCGTTATTGTACCGGGCCTAGCTCGAGCAATGCGGTTCTCTTACTCTGGGTATGCGTGAGTGTTTACGAATTGAAGACAACACAAGTTCGTAGTGTATATCAGGTTTAATGAGTTCTTAAATTCCGGAGAAATTGCCGACCTATGTAATATAATAATAATAATAATAATAATAATAATAATAATAATAATAATAATAATAATAATAATAATAATAATAATAATAATAATAATAATAATAATAATAATAATAATAATAATAATAATAATAATAATAATAATAATAATAATAATAATAATAATAATAATAATAATAATAATAATAATACTTATAATTATAACAATACTGACCATGACCTGTAGACCGGTGAATACAAGCTTACAGTTCTGCACGTGGTTGGCAGATAATTCTTACCGCGCTACAAAAAGACGCAACTGCCTCACTGCCCGACCTGTCGCTGAGTGCCTCTACCTGAGGACCCTAACCCTAGACACGACCTACACCTTTCTCTTTTCGGATAGTTTGCCAGCCTCTTCTGACCGTTTCCTAATTCCTAGAATCCAGCCTAGCTAACCATCCAGCATGTGAGCCTAACATTTTCTGGAATTTTAACAAAAGTAATGCTGGCCTTTTGTCACGTGAACAATTTCGCGCTAATTTCCTGCTGCATCTACCTGATAGAAGTCAAGTGGGCACTATCGCTAGTGATTTTAACGACCCTTTGCAAGTCGGACGGGAAAATTGATTAGCCTTCTGAAATGGGTCAAAACAACTGGGCTTGCGAAGACCCTTTTCTCTGATGAGTTAAAAAACCCGTAATATGTATATCTATTTGAACGTATATTCGTAATATTTTTATTTACTATCATTTCTTATTTTCTTTAATTGTTATTTTTTTTATTAATTTCTTACTACTTTGTAGTATCATAATTTCGGCTTCAAAATTCAAAACATATAGTTTTCTAATCAAACTCGTTAAAGCTATTTTTGAGAAAATAAAAAATAACAAATGTGTTTCCATGTAAAGGTAGTTTGTGGTGGGGGAATTCTTCTTTTTTTTTCTTTTTTTATTAAAACCTCTAATCCTATATCCTACATGATGGAAGGTACTACTTCAGCCATACCTTAACCAGGGTTTCTACATGATGAGTGCAACAAATATGTCCAACACAATTATTGTCAATAAAGAACCGTTTCGCCTAAAAATAATTTGTGTCAAACATTTGGAGCCGTCTAGCTTGTTGAAGAATGGATATAAATGGTTTATTATTTCACTAACTGCCGCGCAAATATTGTGTAAACAATGCTGTAATACATTTGTACCTTAATTTGAATAATTTAGTCACAATTTAATGTTAAATGTCATGCAAAATTTAATTTCTAAGAGAGATTTGGCAACGTCACGTTAACATTAAATTGTGACTAAATTCGTTGAAATTTAAATAAAAAGGCATTACAGCATTGTTCACAAAATGTCTGCGCGACAATTAGTGAAATAATAAACCATTTATATCCATTCGTCAAGAAGCTAGATGGCTCCAACTATTCCATACATTTGATGGAAATGTTTTTTTTTTTTCCTTCTTTTTTCGGTGAAACGCTTCTTTATTGACAATAATTGTGTTGGAGATATTTGTTACACCCATCATGTAGAATCCCTGGTTAACGTATGTCCGAAGCAATACCTTCCGCCCAGTGGTCCGGCAGAAACAATCTGCCATTTTAGTAAGTACTTAAATTGGCTAATGGCTAGCTATGTTTATAACAATAAACATTTTAAAGCATTTGTTGCGGTATGTAAAATGTTTCCACATGGGTTGTATAAATAATGTGTGTGACGTGAGTTATCGATTCTTAACTCTCAAGAGCCCACTGGTATCGGTTACACAGATATTCCCATAACTATTCCATAACACGATGGAGACACCAATATACAAGTCTAAGTGAAATTGTCTGAAGTTTTGTGACTGTCGCCCACCCAAGCAGTGCATATCTTCGGTAGAGTCGCCAAAAGTAGCTTCCCCTTCCCCCTTCCCACCTACCTTCTCTTCCATCCTGCGAGCTTCATTAAAACTAAACGATTAAAAACCAAACGACCTCGCAGGTTGTTCCAGTAAATGGTAAAAAGAGAAAAGAAAGGTAGAAAAAAAAAGAAAGGTGAGGAGACAAAACAAAATTTATTGAAGCAGGATCACACACATACACGAAGAGCAGAGACAAAGGATCTGCAGCCGCAATTAATTTACCTGGATGTCTCAGACTAAAAATCATGAGCATAAGCTGCAAGGATTAGTGTGGACGAAGCATCGTAACCGTGTATTTATCCCTTTATCCTAGTACGTAATTCTGCGATCCTGGCTCAGGGCCAAATCGTTTCTTTTTCATGTGTTTCGGTTTTAAACAGCTACGAATCGGTTTGGGGCTCGCCTCTTTCACCACTATCACAAGCAGCGGCACCGCCAACTTTATTTCTTTCTTTTCTAAAGAGTATATAGTAACAAGAGCTAAAGTTCAGAAACGGAGAAAGTTGTATCGTAGGTAGGGATATCATCCAGTATGTTGCTTTATTCAGTTAATAAAAGCATATAAATAATGGATTTATCAATCATATAAACTGAAGAATCTATAGAATAATTTCCAAGTCTTTCTCAAGGGAAAATGTTAGCCTTCACGTAGCGTCTACTTGAACTTGGCATAGAACTGGATCAGTACACGAGAGGAATGGCAGTGGGAGGAAGAAGAGTAGAATATACCACATTTCCTAATCATATTTGCCATTACTAGCATCGCAGAAAAAATATTAACCTTAATGGAGATATGATGACGCATATAAAAATAAATGTGGGCAATCGTATATGTTACACTTCTTTGACTCTGTTTTTGTCACCTTTATCTTGCTTTTACAAACTGTTCCTACTAACGCTTATTTCTATTCATTAACACAAATATCCTGTCTCATCCCTAATTTGGAATACGAATTTATAGCTGCAATGATACGTTTTCCCCTGAAAATAGCTATCCTTTCTAGACTTATCATTAAATAGGAGTGTGTTTTCCCAAGCTAGTATTTCTCAGCTGAATGGTGAAATTTCCGATCTTTGAATAGTCATCCTTATGTAAAATACGAATAGGTATTAGGTATAGAACTCTTTATATACCCTGTAAATGCAACAAAATTAAAAATGCAAAGAGCAACATAATTACAAAATAGTGAAAATATTAAAAAAAAAAAAAAAAAAAAAAGCCCTAAAATAGAAGATGCCAAAAAATTACCAAGTATGGATTTTCATAATCTGGGATCAATGATAAGGATTTATGTAGACGTTGGCAATGCCTATGTTGCAACAAGTAAAGTATGTCATCAGAATCCGGGCCCTGGTAATAAGCATTAAGCCCTATTCATGATGAAAAGTAAGAGTAGACGCAGCAGAAATGCAAGAGTTTACAACCTTGTTATTTAAAGTAAGTATTCAAGTATTCAGATAGACTCATTCAACATGCTGCGTAACGCAAGAGATTGCACTTTACGCTTGCGTTCCGCACAAAGAGGAAGAATTCTGCATTTTTCTCCATGCATTGCTAGCTTTTGAATAGAACAGGATCGCGATGCAGATTTTACGCCAACTACTGTACAATCATTGAGCTCTTCCATTTAGCCGTACCACGCCATTTTACATGATTACACCAGACGCTACTCTGTTGTTTGCCTGGTTCAGCTCATTTTTATCTCCTATTTATTTCTAAAGACTGGATGACTGTTTATACATACACACACAAACCCTGTACAATGGAGACATTGCCCCGGAGAAGAAACCCCAGCTGACCACCTTTCGAGGGGGCTGCTGGGTAACCAGATGCATAAATTGACATCTGATGGCATAAGGCATAAGCTATCATGACTCCGATAACACGAAAGTGAATCTTCTCTATGAGAACACTCCCAGAGGAAAAGAAACGCTGTCAAGTTTTGACAATTTCTGGCGTCAGATTTATTGATGGCTCCAAATTCAAATTTGGCTAATACTGCAGAGATTGAAAAATGCTGAATTTAAATACCTAGTTTGGCATTTACATTTAGACTTTTCGTTTTGAGTTACACTGTTCACAGGCACGAGCACGTGGACCTTTTCCTAAAAGAAAACTTTATGTGTTCAGAGAGAGTCAAAATATTATTTAGGTGAAATCTCGGTTTGGAATTTTTGGATGAAATACTTCCTCCGCTGACTATAGGTAATTAGTAGAAAAAGTAAAAATGCTATTTTTCTACTTCTTGTTAATCATCATCAACTTTCCCGAAGGGATTTCAATACACACCGTGTGTATACAGGACGCAAATTCACGATAATCAAACATTATAAGAGAGATTGCTGTCTTGGAAAAATTGAGTTCTCTTAGCATGGCATGATGAGAAATAAAAGAAGGGGCACGACGTTTGCGAACCCTGAAACTTGGTAAATTCGATAAATAACAGGAGATATCTCGTATACGATTACAAAAGGAAAAACATATTTAAAATCCTCTATATATTTTCTAAGGTAAGTTTTGGATTTCTTCATTCATTCGTTGAATATGAAGGGGTCTTCAGGGTACTCATAGACAATAATTCAATATAGGCATAGTGCGTTTTGTTTCTCGTGTCCATGTGTCAGACCTATGATATTTGAATCAAAATCGTTAGGGCGAATAAAAACTTAAGAAACATTTTCCATGTAAAGGGCAGTTTGGTTCAAGGTCGGCTGGCCCCGTGGCGCAGATGGTAGAGTACGTGCCTGCTGTGCTAGGGGTCCCGGGTTCGATTCCCGCCAGGGGGTAGGAATTTTTCTCCAGCCAAGATTATCCCTCATCCTTCCCTGAGTCAGGAAGTGTGAATGTGTGTGTGAATTCAACGTATAAATCCCCAAAGACCGAAAAACCCACTGGTAAACGAGTAACACCATTTGCCAATAGGCAAGACCGCCGATATAACCTCTGCAGTTAAATGCGGGATATAAATGGAACAACCAGAAAATTGTCTTGTATCAATCTTGGGAGTATTACAAAGTGTGGTCTTTATCCAACATTTCGTTTTTCAGCTATGCAAACACACACACACACACACACACACACACACACACACACACACACACACACACACACACACACACACACACACACACACACATGGAGGTTTTTCTAAACATCATTCCCTGTCATTCAGGGGATCTCAAAATGTGTATTTCTGGTAAAATTTTCAAGTCAAGTTATTGGGTGCTCTAGGTGGGTAGGCTGTAGGGAAATTAGAAAACAAAATATCTATAACTTTATTTTAAGTGCTGATCTAAACCTACGCTGTTAGCGGTCTGGCTTTTGTTTTGGTTGTCCGAGCCGGAACAGGTGAAACGACAACTGAATCACGATGTATCATAAGCTTTTATTACTCAACACTCCATTAACGACCAGACGTTATCTCTAAGACAGCCTTGTCCATAGAAATAAAAGCATAATAAAAAACATAAAAATTTATGTATGATTAACAATGAAACAAAGAGAGAAAAATAGCATTAATGCAATAAGCATGTATCATGCAACTTTGGTGATAATCGCTATGAAGCCGACAAATGTTGTAACTTACAACCCCGGGGCATCAGAGCGCAAGCCTGATAATGTAATACACCAGTTTTCATGATTGGCTGCATGCGGCCCCGAGCCTCATTAGTACACATGCGTTTGTGTTGAATATTTTACAAACAGAGGTAATATTATCCAAAGATTAAAAGAAGGAATGCCGCTCAAGAAGAACAGTAGGTCCCACAATGTTTACAAGACGGTGTAAGCAAGTACAATTTTTTTTCTGACAATCCTAATTTTTAAATCAAAGAATCACGAACGTACACACACAAGGTTTGAGGTCTTTAAGGCACGGACTAATTCACAGGAGGTCTACTGTTTAAATCCCGGGGGGATCGTTCCCCTGGGGTTTTGTTTGTCAGGTGTTTCTTAATCCTCATAATTTGCGAATACCGGGGAGGGACCCTAAACTTAGCCCTGGAAAGCTTTCTTCTCAAATTTTCTTTCCCAATTATTATTTCATTTCATATAGCATCAGTGTTCACTGTTTGTAGTGCAATATGCTGCAGAACACAAATACGCGCACGACATTAAGAGTTCCAAGAAAATTCCCTATCTAAAACTAGCCATTACATAGGTATATTGTGAAATTGTTGCTTATGAGTATTCTGTAAGACATGCAATAAAGCATGCATTTTCCCAACAGTTTCGACGAATTTCAATGGTTCATTCTCTTAAACAAACACTATTCAAAGGTTAATTTTGCTGTAATTTCTTAAAAGGTGTAATACGTTATAAAACTAGTGCATTTAATCTTACAATGTTTATAAAGAACTTCCTGTTGAAGATGCTACTGAAAATAGTTTTTTTGTTTACCGTGCAATGCTTTGTAATAATACCGCCAATAGTATATCAAGATGCTTAAATTAGTATTTAAATTTACCAATATACATTATCTGTGAGAAAATACAATCACAACCTTGTTTTAGTCCAAGGGAACATAAAAGCATTTACAAATTTTACTTGTATAATTTATTGATTTCTATGGTAGTTGTGTTAAGAGGTAATGTAGTTTAAATATTCATTCATTAATTATTAAAATCCATTATGCTTTTAAAATGTACAGTAAGAGGTAGCTGTTGACTAAATCGCGAATGTGATTGTACCTGATTGTGTAACCTGCACGGCATTATTTCCAATGAAAGTTAAATATAAACTGAAAAATATATGGGCACAGTTGTTTAAATTTTATCATGAAGAATTAAAAAAAATAGCAGTAATGTAAACACATCAAAATTTAATCAGAACGACTGTGAGTCAATTTGTGTCTCGAGTGTATTCATAAAATTAAGCTGCGGTTTTGTAAAAATACTGTTGAACATTTGCAATGTAATCACTCCTGTGTTTATTTGTCAGGCTAACTTCAACTACAAAAAATAAACCTTACTGCTTGCTTGCCAATTCATGTTCAACAAAAACACTGCGCACTATTATTGTTTAAATTAGCAACAGAAGTTACATTCCCTGAAGGAAATGTGGCCAGAAGTTACGTTACACGTGCAAATAAGCTCACATTAGCGTTATGAGGATGTGTCCCTGCTAGATGTCCAGTATACATGCACTGTTCATTTCAGTGTGTATGACGTCCTTGACAGTGTCACTACTAGGGAGACGATGTTACATAATGCACGTGTGGCGAAGTTGCCTAGCATGCACGGCATTCAATCCGGAGTGCCCTCTAACACGGTAACGAATACTAATAATAAAACATAGACCAAATAACGTGCGTCAAAATGTAACATGCAAAAGCATCAAATAAAATAAGTAATCCAACATCTGCCAACATGTTAATATTTCTTACATAACCCTACCAATTCCCATTCATTCCACACAAACGTTTTTATTTACATTCGCAGAAGGATACCACAACATACATTATTGCATATTTATATCACCTTATGCTAGCCATGGTAACACGTATCTAATTTACAGTGTTCACGAATCTTCGATATTAACCAAACAAAACAATGTGAAAGAGCTTTCGGTATAACACATACCACTGCTGTGGTTCTCAGCGTCTTATTCTATAACGGGCGTAAAACACTTTTAATTTTACTCGGAGGCCTCATTATCAGGCTTGAGGTTCTTTTATGTGCCGTAAATTTACGACACGGGGCCATCAGATTTACTTACCTTCTGAAGGAAGCCAAGCTACGGATTTTTCCGCCCGAAAAAATCCATCGCTTTCCATCAGGCATGAACAAGCGACCTTGGAAGCTAGAGGCTATCATGTTAGGCCTAGATCACGGGGGTTATGCGGAAGTACTGGGAGGATTGAGTTCTAGACTCAGCGGTTAAAGAAGGACGTCATAGAGCCTGTCATGGCGCATTTTGAATTAAACACCCATATAACGCCGCTTTCATACTATGTGCGCGAGAATCGTAGGGCCATAATCAGCGTTACCACTCTTAGACCTGTGCGAGGAATTGCCAAGGAACCACTCTGAGCAGTAGGGACCGTGGGAGAGGCGAAGAGACGAGCAGATTTGCAGCAGACGTGGCAACGGGTAACGCATACACCCAAGATTCCTCCTGTCACTCTTTGGTTGTAGGCTACTTTGGAGGGTTACTTTGGAGGAGGACACCTGGCGCTGCGACCTAACGGAGAACCATTGCAGCTACTACGCCACAGGAGGAAGGGCTGAAGTGAAGGAACCACAGGAATCTACAGGCCACAGGCAGACAGTTCACAGAGACACGCGGAGGTCAGAGACAGTTCCAGGCTGAGACCCGTTCCATTTCTGGAGGTGCCTAGAGAGGACGGTCAACGGCACGTCAACCAATGAGTCTTCCTTTGAGTAACAGTCTGGGCACTGCCATACGCCACGAAACCTAGAAGTACATTTGGAATCTGAGAAGGAAACGAAATGAATAGGAAATGATGAAAAGCAAATCGTGGTATATGAGAAACCACCTCAGCATTCGTCTACCAAACAGGGAAAACCACAAAAACCCGTTCTCGAAATGGGCGGTCGAATGGGCAAGGAATGGAACCCGGGACCTACCGAATGCAAGCCTCACGCGCTACCACGGTACCATCTCGTTCGGTTGGGCTATCGTAACTATATGGGCAAGTTTTCACTGCGGTGAAACTAACAGTAGAGCAAACAGTAATGCTATATTCCAGAGCTATCACATAGACGCATAATCAGCGTAAGGAGCGTTTTCTACTTCTACTGTAAGCATATAGTTTTATCCATCTAACAAAACATGCTCAGAATAGTGTGTAGTATAATCGGTTTAAATATTTCAATTACATCACAAAAGATAATTCTACTACTGCTTTCAAAACCTTGCAGAACATATATATGCATGATGCACAAGAGATAATGGCGAAAGGAGAGGAATGAGTGGGAAAGAATCCTCTGCAGTTATTGGGAGAAGTGGGTAGTGTATGTACATTTCTGTTTCCTAAATTTTGAAGTTACAGCCCTCAGCTTTGTATACTTATCGGTATATTTGAGAGTTCAACAATCAGTAGTTTATTAGTTTTTGAGTTCAATTTAAATTCAACTTTTAAAAAGTTTCCTTGTTTTCAAAGTAAAAATTTAATCATAAATTCCCACGGTGCACAAAATATAGTGACAATTTCAGTCCTCTAACAGTTTTGTAAATGTCATTTAATTTTGAATATCCTGAAATATCGTGAAAATGAATTACGGGAAAATTGCTTTAAAGATTTGAATGCTTACATTAACAAATAGCTGCAGGCTACTGTGGTGCAATTAAGACAGCTTGCAGAGGCCGTGGTACCTTCGTAACACATTTCCAGTGTAAAATGATTGAAAAGTCACATTTTTACGAAAACTGGCTAGAGTTTTCATTGCTACTTTACTGATAAAGATGACTAAAGCGACTCTGAAACTTCTTGCGGTGGTATTGAAATAAGGAAACCCGTTAGCAGCGTTAATGTGTCCGAAACAAAGAGCTCTAGAACCTTTGGAACTATTATGATGCCATTGGGCTACTCGTGTCTAATTTCAAGTTGATGCACCGAGCAATACGACGAGTCGTTCAGTGGCTAACGATATATTACCGCGAATGGACACACACACACACACACACACACACACACACACACACACACACACACACACACACACACACACACACACAAACACACACACAAAACACCACCAAGTTCAACAGACGTCGGGTCCCGGAAAAGGGACATTAATCAACTTCGTCCATTCCCGAAGTGGTAAATCTTTCTTGAGAGTCAATTGATCTGGCAGTTAGCTAAAGGCAAGCATCCCAGTTTATCTCGCAGTACATAGTATATGGTCTGAACTAATCGAGTCCCCGCACACATTCCTACTTAATTGGTGTCAGTCCACGTTTTATTTTCAAGCCCGTTCCTTGTTTAGGATGCATACACTCGCTATTCAAAGAACCACTTTGTCTCGCTTTCATTTTGTTATTTTAGCTGTTTTTGTTTTCAAACATTGGTAGTAGCCGACAATTCATATATGGCATTAGGAGGCAGTGTGCGTACTCTGGGTAAATTTATGTGTGTTGTATATGCTTTGAACATTCTAATGTCCGTCGTTCTTCACAATAGCGGCAGCGACAATGAGGGAATTTTTCTTCAGAAATGGCAACACCTGAAAAGTGGTTTGATAAACAACTGAAACACGTTCCGCAACAACTGTAACAAGTAATACAAAAAAGATGGAGCAAAACTTCACTCAATCATTTTCCTTCACAGAAGCACAATGATTATACAATTTATCCTTGCATTTCTTCATGAAGTCTACGGAGAATAGGGTTAAAACAAAATGGTGCCTGAAAACTGGGAGTAGGTATCCCATATTTCGGTAATACAGTACTTAATAAAAATTCAGCAACTACTCTTGGAATATCTCATAGTGATAGGCAAATTGCAAGAAAGAGCGCATTGAAATTTCTCCCAGACACCGAAAATGTCCAATCATTGGCCATTTACATTTTGGAGTAATATATCATTTCGAAAACTGAGTCGTGAAAAGCATTATGTTTTTCTTGTTACCAGAATTTTCAAAACCCACCTGAAATTGGAAGGAAAAAAGCAAGTAGCAGCACTTATAGCTCCAAAGCTTTCCAAAGCACAATTCGTTTAAATTTTGTAACCCGAAATAGTGTTCTGTACTATATTATTTAGTCTTTTGGTAATTTGTCTAAATCTTATACATATAAAGACTGGTTGCTTAAAATTCTCTAATGGTGGATTTTAAGATGAAGACAGCTCGACGTTTTAAACATTGAATATTCTTGCAAGTAATTGACACATTCTTTTGAAAATATAGCCCTATAAAAATCTATTATCATGTTATATTTTAAAAAGGCTCTAAACCGCTAACGTAATCTTTTTTTAAAAGAGAATAATTCTGAACAAGCCGAAGGAAATTTAAATCGTATCAATTTGTGCCGTCTCTGCAAATAAATTTGGCATATAAAATCGCGACTCCCAAACCGTGATCAAACATCATCTCTACATTTTTTTCTTTTGAAACTGTAATTACTCCCAGAGCACGTCTAAGCGTTTAACAACCTTGTTATTTACTATGGAAGTTCTACCGTTATGATACTGTGCCATTTATAGCCTTATCATTTGGAAGAAATCTTGAAGAGTAACCAACCCTTAATAACTGAATCCCTGTGGAACTTGGTCGGGCATCTTGAGAACTGCTATGAAGGTAATCAGGGGAGACTTATTGATGCCAGGATACTTAAGGAAGTATTCTGCAGCTGTTACATTGTACTTAATCTTTTCTCACTTCGTAAACAAACACACTACCTATCTGAAAACGTTGTTGGAAAGTGCCACGCTTCTGTGATAAATAAAAGGAATGAAAAAGTGTCTGAATGATTGCAGCAGAGTTTTCTTTGTGCCAGTAGTTTAAATTTTGGAAGCAGGAAATAACATGGGTGAGGAATAAAATCCCTTTGTTCTCTGTATTGTAATTTATGTAGCACTGGGGCAAACTCAAGAAGAAAGCTTTTGTATACTTCGACATAGGCTTAAGTGTTGCTTTATATTGGTGCCAGCATTATTATTCATTTCCATTAAATCTGACATACATTCGTTACCTTACAAAAACACACACACATGGTGCCTTATGCTGTTCTATTTATTTTAAGACTGCCGTTTCCTAATGAAGTTAGCAGAGGAAATACGCTAATCTTGATCTAATTTCCCCCACAGCTGATTGTTACCGAGTTATCTAAAATATTTAGTAAAATAACCGCTGTAGACTAGGAGGGTTATTTCTGTGAATAAATATTTCAAAGGAATACCTACGCTGCACAGGGACATAGACGAACGTAGACTTAAAGATGATTTCATTTCAAGAATTCTCTTCTCTAGTTAAATTTCAATGTTACAATGATATACAGAAAAAAAGACAAATCTTGATTTTGCGCTCTAACCTTCTCTACTCATTTTTACTTTCTCTACTGGTAAGTAGGGGAAGTATTGTATTCCACCCAAAAATTCGATGTCGAGATTTCACCGGAAATATACGTTTTGAGGTCCCCTGAATCCAGAAAAAAGCATGTTTAGAAAAAGGTCCGTGTGTGTGTCTGTGTGTCTGTCAGACTGTGGACAGCATAACTCAAAAACGAAAAGTCGGTTAAAAACCAAAGTTGGTATTTAAGTTTAATGTCTTTTAATGTCTTTTAAGATTCTGAAGAAAATAGCCCCACCCTAAACTACCCTTTACATGGAAAATTTTTCGAAAATTTTGATTTTCTTGAAAAGGGCTCGAACGATTTTGATTAAAATGTCACATGTTTGAGATATTTTGATGGCAAATGAAATGTATATGTTGAATTTTCTGGCTATAGCCCCTGTAGACGTATTTACTCTGGACGACTTTTGTATAACTGGTAAACCGTTAGAGATAGACCAAATTATACTATACACAAAATGTATATCTTGCTAAAATACACAATTTATGTCTCAATAAATTTTCTTGTAGGGTGAACCGTTTCGGAGATATTCCTTGTTATGTGTGTGAGTTTCGGAAAACTTAGAACTTTCGTGAAATGGATCATCGTTGTTCATTTTTTTATATGTTAAGTGTGCAAAGACAACAGAATCTCAAACATTTGACTATCGCACAAAGCCTACTGTATTCTAACATTCCCCTTCCACCTACAAGGAAATAAGCAATAAGATCATTTGTACGAATGTTTATTTTAACTAACATGGAGATATAGGAATAAGAGTTTGTTAGAATGGTTAGTACAGGAGTAGAGAAAGTCATGTGAGTGTAACAGATGAGATTTTTAAATAAACTATTCTTACCAAGGCTTATCCTTCCAAATACTTCATGTTAATCAAGATAGACATTATCACTAATGGTTTTATTTCATATTTCGTTGTAAGTAGAATGAGAATAGGGGAATACAATAGACGTAACCTATAGTCAAATACCGTAAGAGCCGACCACTATATGATGGGTTTGAAACCAATTGTCTTTGCATGACCAGGAGAAATCAAAATCTGGTGTGCTGCACTCACATTCTTTCTCTATTCGCTCTTGGACAGTTTATTCTTACAAACGCTTATTCTTCTATATACTTCATGTATTTCCAAATAGGTGTTTTATTGCATATTTCTTTATAGGTAGGCACAATGGGAATATGAAAATATAGTAGTCTTAAAAGTTGCTCGCTATGTGACGGCTTTAGAATTCCGTTTGCTTTAGGTACCTAATCACAGGTAAATAATTATTATTGGAGAAATGTGTAAGAATTTTAAAGTGCAAAGCAATAACGTTGAATATCTCGGACATGGTTGACTACAAAGATGTATTTGACATAAATTGTGTGATTTAACACTTTTTGTGACGTAATACTTTATCTGTCTGTTACAGTTTACCAGTTCTGCAAATATCTTAAATGACTATTCCAAAAAAGTTAAGATATACATTTACTTGCCATGGAAATTTGTTGAATATATTAGTATATTTTAACCAAAATTGTTAGAGAAATTCCTGAGATATTTGTCGTAAATTTGGAAGATACTCAACTTATACCTAAAGTGTTTGGTGTTATCGTTTCCCTTGTTGAGCTATGCTGTTCACAGACACGTACACGCACGCACGCACGCACCACACACATAGATACATACACACAAACACACACGCGTGGGCGAACCTTTTTCTAAAAATTATTATTATTATTATTATTATTATTATTATTATTATTATTATTATTATTATTATTATTATTATTATTATTATTATTATTATTATTATTATTATTATTATTATTATTATTATTATTATTATTATTATTATTATTATTATTATTATTATTATTATTATTATTATTATTATTATTATTATTATTATTATTATTATTATTATTATTATTATTATTATTATTATTATTATTATTATTATTATTATTATTATTATTATTATTATTATTATTATTATTATTATTATTATTATTATTATTATTATTATTATTATTCGGGGTCTCAAAACGTGTATTTCGGTGAAATCCTAGTATGGAATTTTTTGATGAAAATCAAAAGGTATCTGTATTTAGTTTAGATAGGCAGTAGAGAAAGTAAAAACTGACTGGGAAACACAGCAACAAAAAAGAATATAAAACACCAGGAAGAATCATCATCAATCATGCCGTTTAGTCAAAGATACATCGAAGATATACGTAATTTCTTGCAAATAAATCATATAGGAATACATGGTAATCATAAACCAATCAAATAAACCCACAGCATTGGCTTTACATTCCGATAAGATCGTCCTCTGGAATCTTCTACACCTTTCTTCTGCAAAGACGAGAGCGATTTACACAGATATTTGGCCAGAAGCCAACAGCCATGAATATTACAGATGCTGACAGTTAAAACGTCTAAACAGTGTATGTAAAGCTATTCTTGTCAACTCCGAGATATGAAATTAAATCTACAGTAACTTTCCTGGCCTTTTTTATACCCTTAACACAATAGTTATTAAACCTTCAGATTTTCTCCTGTTCATATTTTACCAGTGTTTCACATTTGTTTCTTCGTTGCGTCAAAATTCTACAGCACTTCTTATCGAACCGGTTCCAGCTCATTTATGAGTTAGTCGCCTTTTTATGACTTGCTGTATTTCGCCATTTCTGTCCTGAATATCTGAACGGCAAAATGTCTTGTTCTGGTCGGTTTGCCCTGATTGATAGTGTGTAAACAGAAACATATATTAGAATGAAGAGAGCTGTGGAATAGATGGAACACAAACGAGCTTTTACTGTCTCTTGCCCTCCTAAAATTTCCATCTCCAAGTTTTGATAACTCAAGATTCCCCATAAGTAAATAATCAACTCAAAGATGCCACAAACGATGGACCTGCCGAATGTGTGACCTCTCCTATTTGCCAGTCCATGCAGAAAGTGATACATATGCGAATGGAGCGATTTAAGTTGGTAATGGAATGTCTAACTCTCCTTTTCCAAGCATCACTCTTGAATGATACTAGCCATTTGATTATAAAATGCTATTTTCCTTAGTTCACCTCACTCTAAACGCTGGTTGGAGGGTAACATTTGTTAATGAGTTCTTTCTGGTCTTATTAGTTGGTACCGTTAACCTAATAGTAGTCATAGTAATAATATTAAGGCTGACGATAATACTTTATTTAACGACCGAATGCATAGCAACGTCAAGAGGAGAAAAGAAAGAAAGAAAACCGGTTTACAAATTTAAATTATAAAAATTATCTACCTTTAAAAAGGATTGGACGTCTAAAATGTCTTGATTGTCGATCTAAATAAGTTTAACAGACGAGTTCCAAGATGAGGTGAAATGTTATAATTCAAATATTTCTTGAAGTACTGAAAACCATTTTATGTAATATTATATTTATTTTATTAAGGTAAATATTCAAGCTATTTCTAGTAACATAATTGTGTACTGAAGAACAATGTTTGTAATTAAGAGTATTTTTCTTCCTATAAAGTAAGCAACTCAAGACAAACATGACAGCATCGTCGATATACCAAATTTAATAAAATATGGTCGAGTTTGAGATCTATATACGAGTAGTACCTACATCACGTAAAATTCTCACTGCTTTCTTTTGTAATAAAAACATCTGTAATGCTGAAAAATGGTTACCCCAGTGTCATAACCATTACGATTATTTACTAATTATTATTATTATTATTATTATTATTATTATTATTATTATTATTATTATTATTATTATTATTATTATTATTATTATTATTATTATTATTATTATTATTATTATTATTATTATTATTATTATTATTATTATTATTATTATTATTATTATTATCATCATCATCATCGTCGTCGTCGTCGTTGTTGTTGTTGTTGCACTAGATAATAAGGACTAAAGGGTGGAACTTACGATAGCTGCATTTATTTAAGGATTAAAATGGATGGAGGTGGTAGACGGGACAAACAAAAAATATTTGCATTTGCAAAAGGAAAAGTAGCTGTCAGTTATTACACGATTCTTATGAAAGGATGCTTTAAAGGACAACGGTAGAAGCACGTAAGTTATATGGTATTCAAACATGGGAACTGGATAATAGATAGGAAATCGTAGATACATTACACAGGTCATTCTGCAGCGAACTCTTGGCTCGCTTATTTTGATAGAGAATGAGGTTGCTCATATAGAAATGGGAGTTGCTTATGTAGAAAAAATTTAAAATAGTTCTTGAATATTGATATAGGATTCTAAGTTTGGATTGGAATAACTTACCAAAACTGTGTTCAATTTAAAGGAATAGACTCTAAAGGATTAGGGAGGATAAGTAGTATGAGAAATATCTTGGAATGCAATACCTTTTGTAACATTTGGAGAAGGAGAGAAATGCTTATTCCAGGGTTTTGGAAAGAAGCAAGAGTGAGATTTGAAAGATAAAAAAACGAACTGGTTTAGTGGCCTTAACAGAAAACACATCATTGGTATCTTATGATATGTAAACTTGCGATTCAACGGGTACATTTTCATCTGCTACAGATGTATGTAATAAATCCTAAGAGCCAATTCTGATTGTAATACTTTTGCAAGAATTACCAGAGCATGCAATACCATAGTTTTTTATGCTTTGTGAATGTTTTCCTTGCCCGGCACAGGTCAACGCTAATTTCAGATGTTGAAGGGTTGTTAAAACAAATGAATCATATCTCTCTGATTAATGTGAAATGTAGAGTAGAATGTCCTTTACTGAGAAAAGTTAATAATCTCGATCGTATAACTGTTACAATCTAGTAGCAAGTCTACCGATTTATTAACTACCAAGGTATCGAAGCTTTTTTAATAATTACGCAAAACATAAGGTCCTGTCAAATAGCAAGAAGCAAAAGTAAGTATGGTTACACCATTTCACATGAATAAACTTAATCACTTTACTTTATTCATAAAATACTGACATATTGTACCGAAAATATACACAACAACCATTTTCTCTGCACAAATGTTTCTCCAATTTGGCCCCTAAGACATTTCCAACGGCAACGATGAACTATATTTCGCGGCGTCGGATGTGACATTAAGAGACGCAGACAGTTGCTTCCAATTATTATTAGCAATTAAGGTGACAATGAAGAATTATCAATTATCTGTCTTCGCCAACTTGTTCCTGTAGACAGGTTTTGAACCCACCTTTGCTGGTTCTTACCACTTAGTGCTTGAAACACAAGTTGTCCTGCAAGGTGATCAAAACTGCACACTCAGAAAGCAGGTGTGCATTACTGGTATAACACTTACGTATTACATTCACTACGGTAAAGCGGAATAGGATCTGGTGAATCGGTCCACAAAAATTGAAAATAATTTCAGTGCATTGGATTGTTATACAACAGTATCTTTTTGCATTTCTGGAAAACCTGTTTCATTATTTCTTCAGTATCTAGAGAAGGCTGTTAGGTTAAATATGTCATTGATACAATTGCAAGAGGGAGTAGATACGCTGACGTGACTCGAGGTCCCATTCTACATGAGGAAGGAGCCCACTTGCATTTGTCATATCTTCTTAAACACATACCTATTTGTTGAATGTTCTCGCTTCTTGACAGGATATGAAGTATGTCACAGAGAGTATTAAATAAACAAATTGCAACCTGGAATGTTAAAGAATTTTATACTTATAAGAACTTCATGGCTCTGATTGTTCTCTAGGATTCGCAACACTGAGAATATGTTATTTTATAATAATGTACTGATGTGTTGAACATTTCAGAATTATTGTCGTTATTTTGCGCACCGCGTATAATAATGTGATATACCTACTTAAACCAGTAGTTCAAAAACATTTTAAAACATTCCGTTTCATTTAACTTTAATAATTTTGTTTTTCTCTCCTGCAAAAAATAAATAAAATAAAGAAATCATCCAACAGAGATTATAAAATTAAGATTAGTGGACATCCAGGAAATGTGGGTACTGATTATCAGATTTCTGCAACTATGTTATCCTAGGGGCAGGCATTTCTAAATTTGTATGCAATGCACAAGAAAATATTTACGTTCTGTCGAGCAGAGGTAGAAGTCTTTAAATTTGGGAGATCGTTTAGAGGAAGAGACAGGGGCTCAACTGTTCGCAACTGCAGTGCTTAATTCGCGATAATTTCTGCTACCCATCTGGTATTTAGTATTTTTTTCATTAGCCATGTTATGTTTGACTAGAGGAAAGCATATCGTATTTATCCTCCACCTAAGTCGCTGATCTAATATAGAGGAACAAACCTATTCATGAACTTAAGCTCTAACGTTATTTAATTTACGAAAAGTGATCAATCGTGTAGAATTAATGTGTGACTTCTGTAGGTAGCCGGTATTCTTTGGCATAAACAACATGGGCTTCTTTGTTTAATGTTGCTGGCTCGACAAGCTTGTGATTTTCATTACCCTTGGGCTCTTAGTGACCTCAAACATCAAACATACCTACACTGATTAAATCCACATTTTATCCAAATTATGGCCTAACCACTCATTTGTGGATTTCTTATAAGATCAATCGTAGGTCAAAGGCTTCCGTAATGTTCCTGCGTAATCACTCATATTGCTGCAGAATTTTGTTTAAAACTCAACTTTATTTTTAATTCTTACGTGTGTTGTAGGTAGGTACTTCTTGTAACCGTCCTATCTACCATGCGACTGTATCAACTTCTAGCTACTGGAAGGCATCAGATAAAGCTTGATGCTGTTATTGTTGATCCAACAACTAATTTCGCTTTGGAATTCGCAAGTATCTGATACTTCACATCAGAACATTTATTATGTTTTAAGTGTTGCTATTAGCTGAACGTCTGTAATATCTTCTTATAAACAAAACCTAAGTCTGCAATTCAATTTGAAGCGAATTTCGAAAAAAGGAAGTTTATTTTAGTCGAGCATCTTAAGACTAAGTAACTTTATCCCCGGATTCTAAAGTTGAAGGTGATACGCTTGGGTTCATAAGCTGTTGAACACAATTTTCAGGTAATGTACCTAATCTTCAAATCCCCTGCTCCATATACGACTGAGCTACAGAAAGCCGGACAAGATAACTGTCCTTGTCTTTCTCTCTGGCCTTGCTGGAAGTGAACTTTCCTCCAGGGAATCCCGTCGCTGGGCTGCTGCCTCCAGCCAAGAAATGGCTGTGAAAACTTCCGCCAAGGTCCACCAAGGTTTGAACAAGTGAGACGTTAGCCAAGATTATTGTGCCAACTTTAAACAGCAAAGGCCAAAAGCTGCTATGGTCTTTGAGCAGCGGTTTCAGGCGTGTGACACAAGATGCTATGTGATCCGTGACCGTCATGCTTATTAATGCATCAATTAATTGTTGTATGAAGAAGTTTATGCGTCAATTTGTTCCACCCAAAGGTTCCATTTTCACAAAAGCTTTCCCTTTTCCTCTGCCAATCAATCATGTGTACCGTATTGCAGGGTTCTCATGAAGTGACTGTGTAAAGGGATGAATACCAACAGTCTTCCTTAAGCGACATCTACAATATTTTAAGGACCACAGCAAATAGCAAAGTATTAGAAATGCTTAGAGGCGTATTTATTACTCATCTCAGAGTGAATCATGGCAATAATAACGTAATTTACAGTCATTCCACACAAAGCCCCTGTCCCTGATCGAGTCCGTCTCGTGTTGGTCTGACGTCAAAGGTCTGTCACTCAAATATTAATCTATGAACAGATCGGTTTCAGGCTCAGGTACGAGAGGAAAGGGTGGGGTAAAGCAAACTTAAAGTGAATTGCTATAACTAAGTGAAGGGTGGAGCCTGGTCGTGGCAGAAGCCTTTTAGTATTTTCTTACTAAAATAAACCACTGCACATTATTTATGTCGGCAGGATTCCATGCACTCGAGTGTACGCATTCACGCTTCAATGATATTATGACTCACGAATATGATGGTGATGATGATGATGATGGTGATTATTATTATTATTATTATTATTATTATTATTATTATTATTATTATTATTATTATTATTATTATTATTATTATTATTATTATTATTATTATTATTATTATTATTATTATTATTATTATTATTATTATTATTATTATTATTATTATTATTATTATTATTATTATTATTTACAGTAAAAGTATTTCAGTTACATTTTATTACGAAATAAATCACGGAATTGTCGCTGTTGCACAACTAGTATTAACTATTGAACTATGAAGCAATGCCTATCCACAAGTGTAACCTCAAAAGAAAACGTAGGTAATAACTATTCTATTAACTGAATAAAATTACAAATCCTTTGGAAAGCCAATTAATGAAATGAAATGGCATTTTACGAAATTATAAAGCTGTAATTTTGATTTGAATCTTCCACAATCGAAACAAATGACGGGGATGATATAATTATTACGTGTAACTATTATCACTTCCTCTGGCTGTAATAATGGCCGCAATTCGTTGATATTCAAAGTGTTCCTATTCGTCCGTATTGTGCATAAGCCATAGTGTAATTGAAACTATTTTTTTTGCATACCTACATAGGATATTAAGCTGATTATCAAAGTGGCCAGAAAAATAAGCCTATAAGTAACATAACCATGGGGTGATAATGGTTAGAGAAAGCCTGCACTGAAAATATTCCTAATTGTCTGGAACTTGAACTGCATGCCTATATGTTGTCCTATTGGGAACAACATACAGCCTGACGAGACGAGTTTTGCAAGCAGTCACGAAAGATCACCCTTCATACCTACCTGGTCCTGCATCCCTTCCTACCTTAAACAAACGTCTCTCTGACATGGGAAAAGACCTAATTTTTAAAATAAAATGGAGGTTAGGGGCGGTATCTAATTATTGTTTTACATGCCTCACATCCGTTCCATACCTGTGGGAGGGGGAGGTGCATGCCTCTGGTTGGCCTTGTCACGGCCTGAGAACTTCGGTGCCAGCCAAACAGAGCTGTCATATGCATACATACACCACACGGCATTATATTATTCATATCAACACACAAAGGAGATCATATTGAGTTGCATGGAGGGGCAGAGAAAGGACAAAGGCATCTTTCCCCCCATTTTCTTTACTAGCGCCCTTGAAATGGCGATCTCCAGGTATTAAGAATTCTGTCATCAGCGACATGAAGATTTGTCCCATGTTCAATGTGCAGCTGAGAGGGTTTTGGCTTTTGTTCTTGCTCTGCTTATTAATACGAGCTTTTTGTCAAAGAGAGGAATTGCATGGGTAGAATGTCACCACGCGCGAAATTCGCAGCAGTTTGAGCGTCTGCAAACACGTGCTGAGTCTTCACCAATGGTAAGAATTCCCCACCAGTTGAATGTGTTAATGGCATCAGTGACTGAATAAGGCAACGATACCATGGAATGACTGGAAGTTATACATGGTAGCTCTCATTCTAAGTACAAGAAATGTCTTTAACGGCTACACATTGGCAAATTTATTATTACTTTTGCAACTATTGACTAGGATAAGGTCGCATAAATTGTATACTATCACTTGGACTATTTTGTTTGGAAGACGCAGAACCTATGAAGTATTAGCAGGACTTGATTTCCTTTTAGCTCTACGTACGACCTGGGAAGGCTCAGAATGTTATAGTTTCAATATTATTGTGTAAAATGTGCAAAGATGCAAAGTGGTACAATTTAGAATCACGTAACATAAAACATTGTACCACTAGGAATAGCCTCTGAAGCCTATTGATTCTAAATAACTTTTGCATAACTGGCAAACCATAAAAGATAGGGAAAATCTTGCTACAAAAAATGTAAATCTCGTTAAAGCACACAATTTATGTCAAATAGATAATTCTTGTTTGGGGGGGGGGGCCTTAACTATTTCCGAAATATCCCTTGTTTGAATTTTCCAATACTTATAGTACTTTTCTGTAATGAAAAGTCGTATTCATTTTTATTTGTTTTTCACATAGTGAAAATGTGATAGTCATGAAGGAGAACGAAATTACAAAGCCATCACATAGTGACCAGCTCTTTAAAGATCTTAGCATGAAATAGACAGAAGAAGCTTTTATAAAACTACAAGAGTGAGTGGAGATAGTAATGCGAGTGCAACACACCAGGTTTTTACTAAAGTAATAAAGCTAGAGATTTCATTCCATTTACAGACACTACTAGGAATCAAACATAAACTTTTGCTGCAATATATAATTGGAATTTTGGAACATTAATTTATAATGATTTGGTTAAAGCGCATCTCCTTCAAAATATACCTATTGAATTATAAAACCGAAATTGTGTTTCTGAGTATTTTTGGTAGCTTGTTTTATTCTCTCTACGTGTATTGTGGTACGTAGACTGTCTAATGCGTTTCACCCAAAAATTCGTAATCGAGATTTAATAGGATATACAGGCTTAGAAGACCTCTGAACTAAACTAAACTATTTAGAGAGAAAGGGAGAGTGAAGGAGAGAGAGAGAGAAAGAGGAGAAAGAGAGAGAAGGAGAGAGAAAGAGAGAAAGATGACAGCACCACTCGAAAATGTAAATTCGGACGAATGTCAAACTGTATTTAAGCACGTAACACGAAGATTTTCATGAAATCAACTTACCCCAAGCTACTCCCTACACGTATATTTGTTATTGATTTTCTTTGTCTCAAAAATAGTTCAATGATTTTGATTTACGTGCCATATATTCGAGATATTGGCATGAATAAAATGTGCCTATATCATGTTCTGTTAATGCCTGCAAGTCCTTTTCATTCTTAATTAATTTAGTGTATTTCACATCTAACTGGAAAACTAAGAAATAAATATAAATTTACTATAAACTCACTATACACAAAATTCGTGTTAAATATGCTTTTTTACAACTTTAGCCCATTACGAGATATTTCCTGTTGCTATGAATTTCCAGTAGATATTTCATAGTGCATCTCATTGAAATATTATGTAGATATTTTCTTTTGTTTCTTATCAGTCCATGCATACAGTATGCAGTCAGTATGGCTCAAGAGAAATGGTTTTGTTGTCCTCGCGTTATGTTTATACGTAGCAGCAACAAAATAATTATTAAAAACTGTCAGAAAATGCTTGTCATGACCAGGAATGTCTGAGCATTAAAGCCAGAATGAAAGCAAATAAAATCGAAGTGCGGCCTTTAGTAAGGGACCTCACAGGTAACAAACTACTCCCATCACTCGTACTCGTTGGCGTTTACAGAAATTACTCACCAGACCGTGTTTACCTGCCTGTCAGTGACCCTTGGCCACTGTTGTTTACGTTTCTGTACTGACATATGGTTTCAATGTAGACAACCTGAAACCAACTGTTTTGCTTAGGAATTCCTGTGTCTGGTCATGACTGACAGCAGCCAGATAGAAGCAGGAGTTAGATACAAAAACGATTTGCAACAATGTATTTCTTATAATAGTTTGCAAAATTGACATGGGCATATTATAAGTAAGTGGTATAAAAAGTCGTGTAAACATCCTCCCTTAAAAATACTATTTTATCACGCAAATTGGAAAAGAATGAGTAAAAGTAGCGCATGGTTATGCACTAATCATATCACCAAGGCAGTTCATTATCTGCGTCCGTTTTGAATTGAGTTTTGGAACATTTTTGCATCATCGCTATTTTTTCAGGAGATAAGTTTTGAATGTAAGAAAATAAGAAGGTAATTAAATATGAGAAAGAGAGCATGAAATTTGTTATGTCAGTTTTAAAAATAATATTTAAAACATGAGCTATGTCCGCTCAAAGGGAGTAAAATTTCATTTTTATGTGTAAGGTGAATCATTTTCACAATAAATAAAATATCTGTTTTTGCCTAAAACGGTTAAAATAACTTCTTCTCCATTTACAAATAATTAGAAACATAACAAAAAGTATTTTAAAGAAATTTCTACATCTTACATAGATTAGTCCTCCTAGGAACGTATTCAAATACATGTTATTGGTTTGCAGTGTTGCAAACTGAGGCAACAGGTTTTATGACGCGAAGACGCGAAATCGTCACGAAATCTCAGCTATGCCTTTGTTGCTAGCTTTAGTGAGATAGTATATAGGTCACATGTTAATCTGGAAAATGTTCCGATTATAAGCTGGTCTGGGCGTGGTCCCTTTTTCTTTTATTATGGAAGCGAGGAGGTGATATTGTAGCAGAGTTACTTCCAGACACGAGTATCGAAACTATTGTGTAACGGGAGATCGAGAGGTCGCTACCGAACAGATTTATGATCGCACGCCACATGGTAACCTCTCAATTTTCTGCCTCACATCTACCCCTGCAATCGATCGCTTTTCTTATGACAAGCACGACTTCTAGACCATGGAACAACTGAATATCTACCTGCCGGAACAAATGACTACAAATGTGGGCAAAAGTTGCTCGAAAACACGTCTTTAAAACAAGGAACTATTGTCGTACTCGAGGTTTATGCAATACAAAACGCATAATCTCTATGGGCTCCGGGCTCATTTGAGTATAATTTCACCCATTTCATTCATTTAGTCTCTGACATGACCTACCAGGTTAAAGGGCGTTAAACTTCAAGTCCTCTCCCCAAAAGAACATAACCTGAATTGTAGCTATTTGAGTATTTTACATCGTTATTTAATTCCATTCCGTGCTTTAACCGTTTTTACTTTCTCGTATCTAGTAGAAAGAGGAAGTATTGCATTCCAACCAAAAACTCAATAATATCGAGGTTTCACCGGAAATACATGTTTTAAGGCTCCCTGAAGCCAAAACGAAGCATTTATAAAACAAAAATTCCCGTGTGTGTATATCTATGAACGGCTTAACTCAAAAACGAAAAGTCACATAATTACCAAATTTGGTATTTAAGTTCAACGTTTTCCAAGGATTATTACGCACAAAGATTTTTAAGAAAATACCCCACCCCGATATTCCCTTTACTTAACGGTTTTGAGTGAAATAACATATATTTAAGTTATTTATTTATGCCAACAAACTTACTGTTGGTGTTTTTAAACACACAAGCCGTGTGTGGGCAAAGTTTAAAAACACCAACAGTAAGTTTGTTGGCATAAATAAATAATAATTACCATGTGAAGGTTATTTAATCCTGGGATATAAAGTACTTGCAATAGTAAGTCACCATTGGGGTAATTGTCTCTGATGTGAGACTGCCTTTGTGGTTTACCAGGAGAAATACGAACTGGCTTGAGAATTTAATGCCATTCTGGCAGTTTGTCACAATAGCTCAGTGGTTAGAGCGTCCGCCCGGCAAGCGGAAGGTCTGTGGTTCAAATCCCAGTTGTGGCATTGAATTTTTAAGTTCCAGTTCTACCTCTTATATATTTAAGTTATTTGCACTACCACCCGTTTCACTCATTCACCATCCGATATGCCATTACGTTGGAGGACGTAATTTAAGAAAGAAAAAATACAAATATAGTGCAGGTATATCTTGAAATTTCTGGGAGTAGTCTGTAAGGTTCTCTTCATTCGGAAAGCCTGTTAAGTCATTTTCATTCTGTGTATTATATTACACACACATGCACGCACTCGCGCGCGCACACATACACACACGCACACACACACACACACGCACACAAACAAACACGCACGCACACACACATTCACTATCTCTGGTATTCACCTCTGTAAACAGCATAACCCATAAATGAGAAATGGTTTCAAACAATTTACTCTAACACACTTAATGTTTATTTACTAAAGTTTGTCCTGTATTTCTTGGGTATGATCTTTCATTTTCTATGGAATTCTTATCAAACTTTACGTAAATAAGGTAGATCTGTTGAAATGTACGGGTATGTGCAATAAATGTTGTCGATGTAGAAATATGGGAGTTACTTCTCCTGCAACTGTTGTAACGTATCATATTTGGGCTAATCCAACGGACCGTTTTTCAACCAATCATACAAAACAGCATGAACATAGTAAATTGCATGATCATATGGAGGCTTCCACAATATTTTTTGCATGTACCTCTGTACAATTTTAATTTTGCGGCATTTCTAAACTACAAAACTATATGTGTATTTCAAATGTAGGCTATTTACATAATGTATTTAAAAAATATTTCGTTTCCTATTAGCCTATAGGCGAAACGTATCGACGTGACATGTAAACAATCGTCTCATTTTTGCATCTTCCACGTATACGTAACAATTTGTGTACAGACTTTTAACAAGATTACGTAAATCTAAAAAGGGGAAAATAAAGTTTTAACATGAACAATGAATTACATGACGACGGATAAAGGAAATAGTGCGACAGTTACCCGGTGGATCCATCATAGAGGAAGGGATGACCCAAAAACTTAAAGCTGTAATCTTACATGACCACGCAGAGCAGTGTAAATAATAAATTGTCGAAGTGAGTGTGTGTATAGAGGCAGTGTAACTGTCGCCGTTGGTAAAATACTGGCCGGCCTTCTGCACGCTCCCCAATAATAAAGACAACAGATGGGAAACCTCTTGCTAACATACAGCCCCATCATTCTTATGATTTCATAAATTCATAATAAACTTTCATTAGGAAATGGAAGCTCCATATAAGTGGTTCGATCCATCGGACGTGCCACGAAGGAAGGTGAAAAGTTGACCACGGTCGAGAACCTTATTGGACTGATGGGCTCCGGGCAATTTGTTAGAGTTATGAGCAGTTCTTCCTCAAGATAGCAGCAAGAGGAAGCAGCTCCGTGATATGAGCACGCAAGGAAAACGTGTGAACTTGAAACCCTCTTTTAGAAACGTATTATTTCACTCCTAGTTGTAAATTTGCTCTTCGTCAGAAACTTGATATTTACATGCAAAACAACGTAGTAAATTGATAGAAAAGATTCAGAAGGTCTGTTAAGATTTAATCATATAGTTTCTTAATCCGCATTCGGTGTCCATTACTGATGATGAAAAATAATTTTACACCAGCTCTTAAATGGCCTGCGCAAAAGGTTAAATAGCCCTTTAGAATTTTTCTCGTTATTTTCCCCAACACTTTTATAACTTCAAAATATTCCACTTGATGCAATGTTTGTTCAGTTTCCTTAAAATTTTCTAGAGAAAGACAAAAAAAACTAAGTACCTATAAAGATATTGCGAATAATTTTTCTTAATTGTTATCATTGGAGGAATATTAATTAGAATACCTAATTAAGGTACTAAAATTAGTGAAAAATGTTTCTAATGAGTTTATATTTTTTCTCAGAAACCAAAACATTAATAAAAACTTGTTTCCAGCTTTTTTTATTAAATATTCATTAGTGAAATTCCAATTAAAAAGTATTTGAAAAGGTAACGCAATAATAAGGGATATCTTGGAAATGGTTTACTCCACAAAAAAAAAAAAGTTTGACAAATGGTGTCCTTTAATGAGATCTACACTTTTTTTGCTGTAAGATGTTATCTCTCTCTTACGGTTTACCAGTTATGTAAAAACTCATTCAGTATGAACAGAACTTCCGAGACTATGCCCATTTAATTTGTCATGAAAATGCCGTAAATAGGTATATCGTAATTCAATCAAAATCTTAGAGCCGTTTTTAGTATATAAACATGTGCAAACCAATTTCCATGTGAAGGCCAGCTTGGGGTGGGGGATTTTCTTGAAAATCTTCGTGTACATTGTGATGTACTATTCTGTAAGTACAAAATAGGTAGTTACAGTAAACAAAAATGAAATTTTAGTGCTTCGAAATTATGGTTTCGAGATCTCAGGGAGAGGGGGGAGGGTGGCTTCCGCCCTTTGAGCTTTATCCCCCTGCGTACACTCCTGACCGTACCTATGAGTCTCCAAGACTAAATCTGCATTCGGACCCAAACACGGATTTTAAATGCTGATTTGACTTGCAGATGGTTTATATTTGCGTGAACGGACAAATTACAAAAGCACATTGGCACCCTGAAGACGAATGGAGTATAGGTGTTGTTGTGTTGGAGAGCAGTAATGACTTTTCTGTCTTGTGCAGAGGCAGTGGCTGTTGTACCATGAAACTCCGTCAGCCTGTCTGTCTGTCTATCTGCTAGGATCGTGACTTTTGTGGAGAAAATTAGAGATGTATGGTCACGATGAAACTTGCAGGACTGTATGGGAAAACGTTGGTTTGCTATGTAAAGCTGGATGGATAGACAGCTGGTTCTCCGTGCGCGACTCGTTTTTTTTTTTTTTTTTTTTTTTTTGTTTCTTTTCCTACACTTCTTTTTAACAAGAGGTGTCGGACGTCATTAGTAGCTAGTTTGTAGCATATAGAAGGTTATTATTGGTGGAACCTGGAGCGAAACCTCTGATTTCTGATTGGCCCAAGCCGGAACGTAGAGAAAGGAATGGAGAATGTACTAGATTCAACAACGCCATCATTCTTTCTCACGCATTAATGTGCTAATGCGGTTATTTGGACCTTGAAACTGTAATTTTATTTTATTTTAATTTACGGTGTACTGAGCACAATGAGCAAGTGAAAAACTCACGCAACTATTGCAAGTTCACGATTATCCAAGCAATTCTGAGTGCTGTTCCGCCAAGATGATTCATTTCAGCAAAATAAAGTAAAAGGAACTAAACGAAACGTCAAGATCTGATGCTGCACAGAACATTGTGGAAAACTACCAAATAGTCCATTTTATAATTAGACTGACGTCAAAACTAAGGTGTTCATAGCAGTAAAGCAGAACCAGTTCCTATCGCGTGATTTACTAAATATTCTGATGTCTCTGATTGGCTAAAATTAGATATGAATCGATTTCCACTGGATGGAAGCGGGGTAGCAGTCAATGAAGAATGCGGTTGTGTGATAGCAAATGGGGCTGATATTTTGTTTATAAAATATTGGTTTCTTCTTCTGTCTACTTGGGATTACTCTACTCTTTGTAGGACTTACAAGCCGATGTTTTGAGTCAATAACCTGTCGAGGAGCAAGCAAACTGTGGGTAATACCATATCCAGGATGATGGGTAATCAGCCCTACATATGGTATGGCGGTGAAAAAGATAGAAATGAAATGTGATAAAAGGGATGATAGCAAAATTCTCTGAGCAAATAATCTAACCCAACATTCACCTTTCGACCGAAGAAAACCGTGAAAAAACCTTCGGTCAGGTTGGTCGACTTCCCGAATGCAAGTCGCATAGGTTGCCGCGGAGCTATCTCGTTAGAGGGGGAGAGGGTTAAGGGCCCGTCGACAACGAGGTAACTTGGTCTCGTTCGGTACCTGACAGTTACTTATCCTTCTGATTACCCTCCTTGTATGCAGAACTTACACCCCTCAGGACTGTGCCTATAGGGTCAGATGCCTGTCGGGGAGCAGAGGAACCTATGGACCGGACAGAGTGAAGACCTGGAAGCGGGTGGTCAGCCAAGCATCAGGTATGAGAGTGAGGAAGAGGATGATATGAAATGCAGGCGAAATGTATGATTGGAAAGGTTATGATTAGGGACCGAACCTTCATACAGGAAATAAAAGGTTGCGGAGTTTGGACTATAGAAAGTGGGAGGGACAGTATGTCACATGCCCACAACACTCAACGCAACAGCGTTTTACATAACGTTGCTGCAATTGAATGCTGTCACTATTTGCAGTAAAATAATCACTCCCAAATTATTCAAGTTTAGCAATACGTGAAGATTTCGATTTTCGTGCTGGAGGCATTTTACTCGCTGTGTGGAACTAGTGAACACACTCGAGAAACACTATGCAGAGAGCCCACTTGTTTGTGTTGTCACTGTACGCGCGCAATGACATCACGCTCTGTCCATGTGGCAGGTATAGTTTGTTCACCAGCTCATGGTTCCTGGAAGGAATGCAGCGAGTCAGTACATCAGTAAACAATTCTGATATCTGAAGTAGGAGTCGTGTCTCCAATCGCGCTTACGGTAATGCTGCCAACTTGGAATGTGCATTCACGCTAGATAAAAGCAAAGTAGTCGCTCAAAGTAGCGGAACTTAAATGTTATTTTTAGTTCATGGAGTACATTAACCATAAACGATATTTTCAACCACTCCGTCTTTCTATTTCTGTAATGAAAAGTAACCTGTTACATTTCTCCTAACTATTCGTTTTACCTTGGCCTAAGCTAGTTCTATGGGATTGAGACCACTGTGTGGCTCAATGAAACCCAAAATACGTCCGCTTTAGAGACCCCTTTAGCTTTGTTTCTTTCAATTATTCTGTAAAATTCTGTTTTACATATGGAACTGTCGCTAAAACCTTTGCTCTGCAACTACAATGCCAGTAGATTTCACAACACTCCTAGGCGGGGATTTATCTACCTACTTCTACACTCCTCTTTTCCTTACTTCTGAGATAACACTAGTGATTCGTCCAATTTTTAACTAAAATTAAGAGATACTAGCACATTAGAGAGCAAACATAGCAGGAATAACACTGCAGGTAAGTTGGCAGCCTAACCAGCACCAACGTTATCTACGAAGTTTACAAAACTCGGGTTACACTATCGTGGAATGATTCTCCTCTCCGTTTCAGTCCCCTAAGGCCATGAGCTGGTGAACAGACAGTAGCTTGCGATCGCCTCATTTCGCAATAGGTGTATAAAGGCTCGAACCCTAGTGATGATGGAGCAGGTGATGGAATGAATGTTGGAGGAAACCGGAGAACCCGAAGAAAACCCGCCCAGACGCAGCACGAATACCACACGCGGGTCCCTGGGATCGATCCCGGGCCGCCTTGGTGACAGGCGAACAGTTTAACCACTCTACCACGGCGCCGCCAACTGACAGCTACACTAAACAAAATTATAAGGGGCTGTTGGACCACTGGTTAAAGAACTTCTGTGCAAAACCAAGAAAACGGCAAACGAATCTGTCCAGGAGTTCTCGAGATTAGCACGTACATACATAGGCAACATAATTAGGCACACACATAGGATTTAGGGCCGCATATAAACCCGAGTAGAAAGGTTTCTTTCGTCTCTTGTCATATTTTCACTAGCTGGGTTCATAATGACGCAATATACGGCTTCATTAAACAGGATTGATTGGTAATAAAGCAGGCAGATTAATTGCATTACCTCGACCATGCTGACTGGGTAATAAATTTTCGTATTACTCACTGGAACTGGACATGGCAGCTGGTATGCCATCTTTCTCATAATTAGCATTATGCGCTTGATAAAGTGCGTCTCAGGAAACCAAGAATTTATTTACCGCTTTCTGTCATCAGGTGCGCGGTCGAGCCAGACAAGTTACGTATGCACATGCATCAATTTATCAGCAACCTCCCGCTGAAGTCAGCCGAAACGCGCCTCTGCTCATGCAGCTGATGCCTAAGCCCAGCGTGAGCATCATTGTAATACACTGACAGAATGCTTATACCTACCGTTCTTTATAATTTGGCAAACAGATGTCACTTGAGTCAGGAAGAGGTTGAAGACAACAGGATTAACTCCAAACAATACCGAAAGAGAACTGGAGCTGTCAGGGCTGTTTACATGGGGAAATTTAATCCTAAAATTGAGCTTTTTTTTTTTACCTGTGAGGAAAAAATTTGAGCCAAGAGCAACATTGCACTGGTTTGGAACTGGGGCTGCGTTCGGAACGGCTAAGGTGGCACACTTTCAGAAGTTTAGACTGGCCAATTCCGAACGTTCAAGTTTGAGCCTTGTGTTCGGTGTGTGGAACACAAGACTAGTTGATTAGGATTAGTCAGCCGGAGGGCTCCCCAACCATTTGGAGCGAAGTACCTCGTGCAGGCCAAGAAGGCCCTTTATGTTTCTAACATGACCCCTGGAAAGAAGGGATGAAGGGGAGACTCGAAGGGCAACCAGATCCACACAACGATGCGCTGTAGCAAGGACGGTGACATTAACAATTCCAGAAAGATCTAATCCTGACGCCAGCATGAATCCACCTATGCAATCATCAACCTGGATGGCCCGGAATGAAACTAGTCCTTCCCAGGAAGGGGCCCAAGCCGGCCAGCCAAATCTTTACAGAACGCAAATTCCACCGTCCCCCCTCAAAGCACTAGTCGACGTCGTCTGGTCCTGCAGCGCTGAAACACATGAAGATGAAACAAATGAAAGGAGACGATGGGCAGGAAAGCTAGCATTCGCCCCTACCGAGCTGGGGAAACCACAAAAAAAAAACCAGGTGAGAGTGACTAGCCGTAGGGACCAAGCGAGCGTTACCATTGAACCATCTAGCTTGGTTAAGAAGAGGTGAAGCCGGCTGTCACATAAAACGAAATGGGGAATAGCCCAATAACTAAAATATTAAACTCATTCTAACAAAACCCTACACATACTTGTAGACTAATTGCACTTTTGAAAATCTCGTAACAAATAACATTAAAATACGCTACAATATTCTTTCAGCTTTTATTTAAACAAATAATAATGTACCTGTAATAAAAAATATAGCAGTTACTTTCTTAAACACAAAAATGAAAGAAAATTATACCTGATAAAAATAGCTTCAAAAGTTTTCCTCCAGTGATTGAAAATTAATATATTCCTAAAATTTAAAGGCGAGTAACTGAAGGACAATACAAAATAAAAATGTTTAATTCTATATCGGTTATAAACGCATAATGGTAAGCCTCTGTCTTTGGTACTCTACAGAGTTATAAACTTTTAAACGTAAATACATCATACCACCCACCATGGGCATCGCGAAGGGGGGCCAAGGGGGGCTGACCCCTTGGAAGTTAATGAACTTAATGAGCAATCAATCGCTGACTATTAATCTATTATTTTAATTTTGAAATAAAGAACAATTTTTATTTAGCACAATATAATACGGTTATCCGCAACAAATACTATAACTTTTGACAGTAAAATAATGAATTAATATTATCTGATTGCAAACTCCCAATATGTGCCACCCTCCCCCCCCCCCTCCTGGAAGAAAGTCTGCCGACGCCCATGCCCCCCACTCAGAATAAACGCTCAAAAGTATCGTATATCTACAGAAATTAAATAATATGTTCTAAGATAACCCTGACAGTAATAATGTTCGTGTTTGTAGCATTTATAATATTGATGACGACAGCCAAGATCAGCACACGCGTTTGCCAATATTCTCATCAGAAACTCCATCGCCTTCACTATGAACTGCTGAGGCAGCATACAAATTTATTGTCATCTTCTCAGTCACTTGGAAGTTTTTAGACCTAACACATTCTTTACAAACAGTGCAAATTTCGCTACATCTTCGAAATCATTACTTGCACCAAGGACGTACGTGATTAATATCATTTCAGAAGCAACCAGATTCAGACATACTTTATTTCGCAGGCAACGTCAGATATTCCCAGTCTTCCCCATTAGATTTCTGGACAGCACTCTGTTCATTGGGATTAACAAACCTAGGCACACTTGCAAGGACGGGAAAAGGGGGAAGAGTTTTTGTAGGATACCTATATGATGGATGCTTCAGAGGAATGGAGACAAAACACCAAAGGGATATTACAGTGGAACTCGGATAATTCGAACGTTTATAATTCAAAATCGCCGTTAGTTCGAAGATTTTTCTTGGTCCCTTGAATTTTGTATTAAAGCAATGTAAAAAGTTACATGTAATTCGAAATTCATTTTTCTTAATTCGAAGTTTTTGTTCAGAAATATCAGCCGAAAATTAAAAGCAATCGTGGAAATTTAATACAACTTTGTTTATGTGTTTTTGCAAAAGAGGTCACCTCTCTACTAACTATTGCTCTTTCTTCTTCGTGTTAATCGAGATAAAATTTGTACAAATTATCTTATTGTTAACCTTCTTGTAGGTGCAAGGGGAATACAGCCGGCTTTGAGCAATAGTCAAATCTTTTAAACCTAATCGCTATATCAAGGTGATGGAATTTCTCATGTAAAGGGTAGTTTAAGGTGGAGCAATTTTTTTCAAAATCTGCGTGTCGCATTCTTGAAAGATAAACTTAAGCCAACTTTGGTTCTTAACCGACTATTCGTTTTTGAGTTATGCTGTTCACATACAGACAGACAGACAGACAAACAACAGACAGGCAGACAGACAGGTAGACAGACAGGCAGACAGACAGACAGGTAGACAGACAGGCAGATAGACAGACAGGTAGACAGACAGGCAGACAGACAGACAGACACACACACACACACACACACACACACACACACACACACACACACGGGCCTTTTTCTAAAAATGCTGTTTTTTTTTTTTTTTTTTTTGTTTTTTTTTATTTTAAATTCTGAGTGCCTCAAAACATATTTCCGGTGGTATAAAAACACTGGAAACCAAATAAAACTTGTTTCATTATTGTGTAGATTAGCGCGTTTATGCAGAGGAAAACACGACTACGGTGCACTGTACATACATTGAGCCGCGGGGCTGACGGAACACCTGCGTAATTCCAAGGAAACTGATAAGGACACTGGTCGAAGCTGGATCCTCCAGTAGCAAAGAGCACGCGTGAATAATAGCCAACAACAGCTGCCGGTAGACCGCGCCGCTCCCCCGCATGTTTACACCCAGACGCCCCCGCCAAAACCCGGCGCGGAAATTCTTTCCCTCGCACCTGTTTATTCAAGCTTAACCTCCACCACGGCCATCCCAAAAATACTTAGTCGGCGCTGCTTTGTTTTCACTGCGCCTACATATTTATACACACACGTTACGGGTTTGATGTAAAACAATCGCTATAACCATCATCTCGCCTTTAAATAATGACTGTGAGGAGGCTAATCTAAGCTTTTTAATACCGGCTGAAAGCTGCGGGCAAGGTTCGACGACTTCTATATTGCGCGCTGGTGAAATACAAAATTTACCGCGCCGTTATTTTTATCAAATGTCAAACAAAAACACAACATGAATAATAGGCTTATGAGCTCAGGAAAAATTAAAATTAGCGCCAAAGAGGCTTTCACATGAAAGAATATTCCTTCTTATTTATAACGTGAAACACTAAAGAAGCTGCGAAAATTAAAACAATAAGGAAGATAATATTGGTGGAAAAAAGAAGAAGAGAAAATGCCTGAATTGTAACAATAATACGAACAAGTTTATGAATCATCATACTACAGACAGCTTCATTCATGTATTCAGTGACGAACGCTGGGCAGAAGTGCTGCGAATATGGACCAATCACGCCTAACTATCCTGCCAGTTTATCATTTTCATTTTGCCACTTCGATACACATTTTTATTTTCTCTGTCACCTAGCTATAGTAGGTAAGAGGAAGTATTGTATTCCCCCCAAAATTTTTTATGGAGATTTCAATGGAAATACATGTTTTGTGGCCCCTGAATAAAAAAAAAAAAATTTTAGAAAAGGGACATCTACAAAACGTGACTTTCTGATGAAATCTCGTCGTTTAATTAGCACTGTATTAAAATTTATTTTAGTAAAAGGGCGGGCGTTTACGTAAAAGCGACTGCTTCAACATGTTTTCGAAGCAGGGTGTATCGCCAAACACTGATTTGGTAGTTAAATTTAATAACCCTGCTTTAAAAGAGGATTACAATAAGCCCATCATAAAATGTTTGAACACAGACCACCATTGCAGCTCAGACCTGAGCCAGTTCTTCTGAGCTGAAGTCCTGGTTAGTTTTTGCCGTGTTCATACACGACAACCCTGGGCGATAATCATAAAAGGGGTGTGCGAGAAATACAAGAGCAATTAAACATTTATTTCGTACGAGAATTTTTGTGGGGTTCATTTCTATAGCCCCCTTTAATTGCTTTGGTAATATCGCAGGCTTTCACAGAACACTTAATGGTGTTTTTACTCTTTGAAGCTTTCAGTTAGGTTGCTGTAAGCAACTTATTTCCCCACAGCATCCACACTTCCAGAGTCCAAAGACAGGAGGGAATAATCCTAATTAAACGCAAATTGTAACCCCCGGCCAGCTCGCTGACTGGTCAACCACGGAGGCAGTCAAGCAGTTTTGTTTCAAAGTTGGGTTTCCTGAGGTATAGCATAACAAAACCTTAAGTGCAACCGTTTTCGTACTACTCATGTAGTACAAACTTAAAAAGTTTCGTTGCACTTCGCCCTTTTCGGATACAAAAGCAAAGTCCTGTGAAAAATTTTAAGAAAAAATCTAATTTTCACTACCATCTACTTATGTTCAGGTAGAGGTAGTGTTCTATTCTGCCAAAACATTTATACCGCGGTTTCACTGGAAGTACAGTTTTGAGGTCCTCTGAACTCCAAAGGCGGCGCCGTGGCCGAGCGGTTAGCGCGCTCACCTACCACCTAGGTGGCCCGGGTTCCATCCCAGGGACCCGCATGTGGTATTCGTGGTGGACGAAGCGGCGTCAGGGCGGGTTTTCTCCGGGTGCTCCGGTTTCCCCCGCCATCTCATTCCACCGGTGCTCCATCTTCATGTATCATCAGTGTCACCGCCTGCGGTGCCGTAGTAGTAAAAGCGGGCGTTAAACACTACAACAACATCTGAACTCCAAAGGAGGATTTTTAGAAAATGGTCCGGGCGTATGTGTGAACGGAGAAGTCAAAAACGAAATGAGAAATTAACACCAAACTTGGTATTTAAGCTCAGTATTTTCTAAGGATGCAACACGAAAATGTTCAAGAAAATTCTCCACTCCAAACTACCCTTTACATGTAAGAAATTGGTTATTTTTTATTTTCTCAAATATAACCAACGACTTTTATTAAAATACCACATGTGTAGGGCACTTTCCTGATAAATATGTATCCTCAATTTTCTGGGAATAACATGTTAAGTCTTCTTCATTGCGCGTGAGTTTTCTAAATTTGTAAACCCAAGAATTAGACGCAATCTTAGTAAATAAAAAAATGCTCAGATCTCGTTAAAGCACACAGTCTATGTTAAATAACAGCTTTTGTTGCGCTAACAATTTCCGAGACGTTCTTTCTTATTCGTTTAAATTTTCAAATAGGTATAGGTACTTCCTTTTATGCATCTGCAACGAGATGTGTTATAAAACAATTTCTATGAACATGTGTCTCGATTAACATGAAGTAGTTAGAAGAATAAGCATTTGTGAGATTGGTTTGTAGAATAGTGAGTAGAGAAAGACATGTGAATATAAACCATTAGGTGGTTTTTAATTATCATGACCATTAGAACCATCATCTTCTTCTTCATGTTGCTTTTAGAGGTAGCCGTGAACTTGGCCTCGCCTCTGGTGAAAAACACCTGTTTTCACATTCAATGTAGTGTAATCGGAGACATCCTGTATGTGACAAAACAATTCGCTTCAGATTTTGAGGACGAAGGTCACTAAAGCTTTAGAGGGCCTTCAGTTAATTTTGTATTTTATGGCGTATGCTAATTTTTGCATTATAAAGATGGGAAGAAAAAAGGAAGCAAATACAAATGAGAGCGGGAGAAAGCAAACAAAGAGAAACAGCAGAAAATGTTTTTGCTTTCTGGAGCGCATAGAGAGCTGGAGGCAACTTATGATGCCTGGCCATTTTATGGTACATCATAAAACATGCGAAGAAAAAAAAATTTACAGTCTGCGTGGCACATGAGCATCGTTTTCCAGTCAGTCCGTTGTTGCAACTCACGTTTGGTTACTGCCCATCCTCTTGTGTCATTCGTCCATAACCATAACCAGAAATTCTGGAGGAGTGAGGGTGGAAGGACAATTGTCCTGCATGGTTTATGATTCTCTCCTATAGCCAGTGTATTGGGAACAACTGTCCAGTCATAAAACTGTTCTCCATACAACTTAACTATACTCCAGGGGAGGGGTGGCCTTCACGGTCAGTCTTCCTCAATTGTTCCCTTTACATTTTTTCTTGACCAAAGTAAATAAATAAAGGCCTTCATGTCTTTTCCAAATTTATGACTCTACACATGACAAAGCCAGAGAGAAGCTTTCTCCACAAGACTGGACGTTTGTCTTTTGTTCCGCTACACTATCTCTGTTACATAGTCTTTGTACCTATGTAAAATGCATGCCTATGTTTGATGAATTGCTTTCATGCCAGCACAGTATATGACACTTTGAAACTAAATTGACTTGGTAGGATTCAAGCTGGGTATTTGTAGTAACCCACTTTCGAAAGTTGAGAAATGGTAAGTAAACTAACACCTCCTCGTAAACACTTTTAAATAAAAACCCACGTAAGATACTTTTTGGCTTTTGGCCTTATCATTAGATGTCGGAATTCTAGAAACCTAAAGTTGAGTAATGTGTTACATTTTCATGGTTTTTTTTCTTCACCATATACCGTTCATTAGTGGGTATATATACTATTCTTACGAAATTTTATTTTTCAATACAATTGCATACCGAAAGGACAATAAACATGATCATGAACTGAACAATTCGAACCATTAATAACGGATATATCGGAAATGGATAACGGCACAAGAAACATATATGGAATAAATTGCGTGTTACAGAGATACTTACATTTTTATGCAATACATTTTGGTCAATCGCTTAACATTTACCAGTTAGATAACATAACACAGAATTCCTTCCGATTGTAGAGGACTTCCCTGGCTATTCCCAAAAGCTTCAATACATACATTTTATTTTTCATGTCAGTATTTTAAAAATATTTAATCAAAATTGTCAGAGACATTTTAGAGATAATCGAAAATTTTGAAAAATCTTCCATATAATAACTAAAAATGTAATAATATTTAATATTTATTACTATTACTATTACTATTACTATTATTATTATTATTATTATTATTATTATTATTATTATTATTATTATTATTATTATTATTATTATTATTATTATTATTATTATTATTATTATTATTATTATTATTATTATTATTATTATTATTATTATTATTATTATTATTATTATTATTATTATTATTATTATTATTATTATTATTATTATTGTTGTTGTTGTTGTTGTTGTTGTTGTTATATGACTTGACTAAAACTCTTAGCTTATATTAAATTAAAACTGCTAATATTTTCCTTCAGACAAAAATCCACCTTATTTGAGCAGGACTGGTCTAACCATAAATAGCCAATGAGAAGCCAGCCTAAATGGGCAAAAGAGAAAGATAAGTGCTCTCTTGATCTTAACAATGTTAAGCTCGAACCAAAATGTCAAACCCACACCAACAAATTCAAAGAAAGATAATGATATGAATGACATTTTAAAATATGTCTCAGTTTATTATGCGTTTTACAAGTTCGATTTCTGAAAATCTAATCTGTCAGGATTGCGAAAGTGAGATGGATATTGAAGTTTTTGACATGCCTGGTTATGTAAAATAGACGCACATTTTAACTGTGTAAACATCACAGTCCTGCCTCTGGCGCGGATTTTCTCAAACGCGGCTATTACACTTTTGATTACATTACGATATGTTTAAGATATTTTCGCAAAAATGTCCTCTGGGGCTGCCGAGTGAGCACACCTAACGGTCGTCGTCTTCAGCAAGCTGCTGATGCCATTGGTTTCCACGTCGTTGCCCCTGACACACCTACCTTTTACTCTAATAACGTCAGACTCCAACCAGATATTCTTGATGTCGCTCTAATACAGAACTTTCCGCAACCCCTCCTCCTGCACGTTCTGCCTGAAATGGACTCCGATCATTGTCCCGTTCTTGCAACCTTTCAGCTGGACAGAACCTATTCTACCTACGTTCCTCCCTTAATACAGGGGCACGTAGACTGGGACCAGTTTCGGCATCATCTCGACCAGCAGCTCTACCCGCACCTTCCTTTGACACAGAAGCAAGATGTTGACGTGGCTATTACTCATTTCACCAATACTGTGATTGCGTCTATTCGATCGGCTACCACTGTTCCCCGGCGAGCCGGCCACCATCCACCATCTCATGAAACACTGCCTCAAACGATTGTTCAGCTACTGAGAGAGAAGCATCGAATCCGTCGTTGCTGGTAACTGCACCGTCAACTTCATCAGCGTCATAGATTAAACCAGTTGACGCGGTACGTTAAGCGAGCGCTGGATGAGTACCGCTATTCTTCGTATCAGCGCCATCTTTCCAATATTTCCCCACTAGATAGCAGTCTCTGGAAGGAAAACCGCCGCATTCTACGGGAATCACCTCTGATACCACCTCTTCGTTCTACAGGTCGGCACTGCTCCAGTGACAGCGAAAAGTGCGAGCTATTTGCTGACTACTTTGAGACAGCCTTTACACCCAACCCAGTCGCTGATGCTGTTCATAACTCCGTCATAGAGGACCAGCCTCTTTTTCCTCCGAGTGTTCCCGTGCCCATCAAGTTTACTTCACCGAGCGAGGTTCGCCGCCTATTGCACATACTGGTATCCAAAAAGGCTCCTGGTCATAACCGTATTTCCAATATTGCTCTTAAAAATCTTTCTCGCAAAGCCCACGCCTTTCTTGCCTCTCTCTTCAATGCTCTACTCCGCTTAGGTTATTTTCCTACCTGCTGGAAACATGAAAATGTTATAGTTCTGCACAGGCCCGGAAAACCTGCACATCAGTCTTCCAGTTATCGCCCAATAAGTCTTCTACCGGCCCTGTCCAAAATTTTTGAAAAGCTTTTTAATATCCGCATTTACAAATTTTTATCCGCCTCCTCAGTGATACCACCCTTTCAATTTGGCTTTCGCCAAAGGCATTCTCCAGTGCACCAGCTGCTCCGCGTAACTGAACACATCGCTCAAGCCTTCGAAAGGAAACAGAATTGCTTAGCTGCTTTCTTAGATTTCAGTCAAGCTTTTGACAAAGTCTGGCACCGTGGTCTACTCTTTAAAATTCGTAATATTGGTCTTTCTGATTACCTGTATCAATTAATTCACAGTTTCCTACTGGATCGCACTTTCTCCGTCACTTTAGGTTCAGACCGTTCCTCCTCTCGGCCTATCCTCGCTGGTGTTCCTCAAGGTTCCGTCTTAGGACCTACCCTCTTCAACATCTACATTTCAGACCTTTCTCCCCTGCAGTTTATCAATGTGTCTATGTACGCCGACGACACCGCTTTGTTTACCTCCCACGAAGATATTCACACAGCTGGCAATCATCTTCAAACTGCCTTGGATTCTTTATCTCTATGGCTAAAATCATGGCGCATCGCCCTCAGCCACAGCAAATGTGAAATGATGCTTTTCACTCTCCGCCGGCCCGCGTCTCCTGCATCTGTTTTGATAGATAACATCCACATACCTTGGAAGCGCAAGGACGAAACAGTAAGATATCTGGGAGTACTGTTTGACCGCTGACTTACTTGGAAGGCTCATATCAACAGTAAACTCAACTTGGCTTATTCCCGGCTCTCCAAGCTTTATTCTCTGATTAACCGTAAATCTTCTCTGAAAAGTGCTACAGTGCTTTTACTTTACACCTCTTTACTTCGTCCTCTTCTCACGTATGCTTGCCCTGTGTGGGGTGGCGCAGCTTCTAGTAAAATTGCAGCCATGCAGTCCTTTCAGAATAAAGTTTTACGCCTCGCTCTTCACGCTCCCTGGTTTGTTTGCAACACTCAGCTACACCGTGAACTTGGAATTTCCTCCATAGTGGACTTCATCCGCCATCAGGCTCATCGCTTCTATGGTCGTCTTCACCAGGTCCCAGGTGCGGTTTTGTTCTCCTTGGGCCATAGGTCGCAGCCTCCAAACCGCATCCGCAGTCGTCTGCCGCAAGATCTGCTGCTACCACCTGACAACCTGTCAGACACCGCAGAAGAGGATTGAGATCTACACCATTCTCATCATGTGTTTGTCCCTGAGGGGCCTATAGAGGTCGACCTCATTCTTGTTCAGACTCACGTTCTTATTTAGTAAGTTTTTTGTGTTTTTGTATTCAGTTTATTTCCCTGTAATTCTCACTTATCTGTATAGCGCTGCAGCGCTGATCGATAATAAAGGCAGATTAAAAAAAAAAAAAAAAGATATTTTCATGGCAAATAAAATGTATATTATGAATTTTCTGGAAATAGCCTCTGATGTTCTCTTCATTTTGAATGACTTTTGCATAACTTGTAAACCATAAGAGATAGACAACATCTAATGACGGAAAAAAAAGAGGAAAGAAGGAAAGAAAAAAGAGTCACCGTTTCCGAGATATTCCTTGTTACTAGCTGATACTTTTCTCAAATGGGAAGTTATTTTCCTTTATCATTTTCGCCTTTCCATGCAAAGAGAATGGAATTTCCAAGCCTTCAAATAGCGACCAGCTCTTAAAAGTATTATTTAACTATCGCTTAGTCCTACCGTATTCCTCTGTTCCCATTGTACCAATAAGGAAATATGTAATAAGATCATTTCTACAAATGTTTTTCTCAATTAACAGGAAGTAGAGAGAAGAATAAGCTTTTAGATAATAGTTTATAGACAAATGTGTGGAAAAAGTATTGTCAATGTAACACATTAGATACACATTTTCTAAAACGGATACAAATTTTTCTGTAGTTACTGTAGATACTCGTTGGTATTATAAAAGAATCATCGTGAAGCGATACATTTGGAAGTCTCAAAGTCATTCTATGAAAACCAAGGTAACATTGCAAAAAAGCAGAATTATCATACTTTTATTTTGTCGTGTTAATTCTTTTTAAGCCATCTCAGGTTGTTACTAGTCAGAAACCTCTTTGGGGAAGTGTAAGTCGGCCAGGATTAAGGATGCAACTAATCACATCATGACAATATGCTGACAGAATCCGAAACAGGAAATTTAGAACGATGAAGTGCATAAATTACAACTCATTCCGCATTCAGAAGAAAGTCCAGTTAATTAGCAAGTCCCGAACCTAGTTTCGTTCATTTCATCACGTTCTGTTTGGAAAGCGGAGCATCCTCTAGAAAGTACAATGTAAAGATATAACCAATTCCTCCGAATTTTTTCTTCTGGTATGCTAATGGGAATCATTATACTGTTGTTTGGTTTTACAGAACAGTTACACAATGCTGAAGAGCAATTGCGTGGCCAACACAATTAGCACTTCTACAAAAAACAGCCAAACATTATTACATAAACATTGGTTTAGCCGTATTGTGCAAATATGCCTTTTCATTATACATTTCTGTAATAATTATCCATGACCAAAGGGGAAAGTGCGTAATGGGGATGGACATTTCTTGTATTGGTAGTTCTGGTACTAGTTACTTTAATGCATTAAGAATAGGTGTTTAGAAACATTTTGACTGTGGAGCACTTTAAAGAATAACTTTTTAAGGTGCAAATTCTTAGGCTTACTTCGTACGTTAGGAACTGGGTGCTCAAGTTTAAAGGAGACGAGGAATTCAAAATTTCCACAGAACATATTACATTTTCTACTACGTGCTTATGTTGTGTTATATTACATCCAAAGATTCCTTGCCGAGATTTCACGGGAAATACATGTTTTTAGATATAAACGTACAAAAAGAGCACTTTTAGAACAAAGTCGGTGTATGTGGGTGCGTGGACGCACGCGCGCGTGTCTATAACAGCATAACTCAAAAACGAAAAAAACCGTTAAATAGCAAAATTGGTACTTAAATTCCGATCTTTCGTGGATGCGACACTAACATTTAAAAAAATATCCCTGCTGCAAAGTATTTCTTTAGATGGAACATTTTTTGAAAATTTTGATATTTTCAAAAATAGCTCTAAAGATTTTATTAAATTATCATAGTTTAAGATATTTTATGAAAAATGAAATAAATATCTTGAATTATCCGGGAATAGCTTCGTAAGAGCTTTTTATTTTGAATGGCCTGCATAGCTGGTAAACCGTAAGAGATGGGCGATATCTTACTACACAACAAAATAAATGAATTTTTTTATGTAGTTAACCATTTCCGAGATACCTACTGTTTATTATTGATTTGAATTTCCCAATGTTTTTCTCAAATGGGAAGTCGTTATTCTTTTTCCCCTCCTGTTTGTGCAAATACAATAGAATTTCAAAGCTATCACCTAACGACTTGCTCTTCAAAGACTCGACTAACGCTTAGGCCAACTAAATTCTGATATTCTCATTATACCTACAAGGAAATGTGTAATAAAACCATTTCTGCAAATGAGCATCTCGATTAACTTAAGGTAGATAGAGGAATATACGTTTGTTAGAATAGATTGTACCAGAATCATGCGAGTTCAACATATTAGATTTTGTTGTATATTTTATTCTACTTTGTGTATTATGCTTTAAATTTATTCCAATTTTTATTTTGAGCACACGGGCTGAAAGGAACAATAAAAGTAAGGGTTTCTGGAGGGAAATTAGAAGAAGGGGAGAGTATCGAAAAGCTAGAAATTGTAAGTAGTTTTAATGAAAGGAGGTCATTAATATATTATAGATTTTTAAAAATAGAATGGTGGAGAGAAAAATACATCGAAGTATGCAATAAGAGGCCAGAATGGCGTATGCATGGGCTAGGACGGGGGTAACAAATCTAAGTGGTAAGACAGGGATAAAAAGGGGAGAGAGGTGTACAAAATGTGGTGGATTATATGAAAATTGGCATTACATTTTAGAATGTAATTGTACGGAAAAAGGGAGACAATCTAACACCCAAAAATTCGAAAGATTTTCCATTAGAGTTAAAAGTTAGCATAATTTTTAATTCATGATCAGACGAATACATGGAGACAGCAGGAAAATATTTAGGAAAAATGAGGTTAAAATGATTAAAAGAAGTACGAGTAAATGGAGAAAATGAAAAAGGATAATGAGGGGTAAAAGTAGGTAATTAGTGGTCATAATAAACTTCCTCATTACATATAAAACAAAATATTAAACATACGGGGAAGTAATATACATAAGCAACTCCAAAAGGGAGGAATAAATTGTATACTGTGGGAAATATGGTTATAATTAATTATACTTTATTATTGTATTAACCTAAGAGTGTATTTGTATAATTAGAATTGTTAGAATAAATTTTGCTATTACTATGTTGCGCAATGAGGAGAAAAAGTTGGAAAGCTCTGGTTTAGAATATTATTGTGATTTTCTTATATTTTTCTAAACGCACTTTGTTACTTTCTTTTACATTTACCTACTTATGGTTAGACCGAACGAGATAGCCGCCCACTCTGACCATGGATTTTTCGTGATTATCCTTGGTAGGTAGGCAAATACTGGGATGGTGTGCCATCTATCACAATTTCCTTTCCACCATTTCCCTTTTATTCCGTTTCCTTCTCATCTTTCAGTGCTTCTAGATTTCATGACGTATGGCGGTGCCGGATAGATGGCACGGATGCTTGCTTGAAGAAAGGGTATTCCCCGTGGACACAAGAGGTTTGATTGTTCGACGACAGGTCGTTCATCGCTATCTCTATAAGGACATCTGCGCGTCTAAGGGCTGCCTGCTTCTGACTTAGAGCCTCCTGTGACTCCTTCACTTTATCCTTTCTTTCTGGAGGGTGCTAGCCACAATGGTCGCAATGGGTAAAAGTTCGCAACAGAAGACGTGGAGACAAAGGGAAAAAGAGACAAATGGAAGAGACTGAGTTTGCAGTGAAGAATCTGCACATAGGTAGAAACTATAAATGCCTACTAATTGGTTGACCGATCTATGGATGGGGGAAAAAAAAAAAAAAAAAAAAAAAAAAAAAAAAAAAAAAAAACAATCAAATTGACCAGGCCACGATTTAATACTGGAAATTCCTCAACTGATTCACAAACGCTCCTATTTGAGCCATCTCGCCCGGTGGTAATTATTTGATTTATACTATCCTCTAGGATATAAAGGTACCTCGTCCAAAATTACCACCATTTGTGGCTTTTGGAATTCTTGAATGGTTTTATGCTGTGCATAGTGCATTAAGTGTGCTTCACAATCCTCTGCATTACCACCTAAAAACAGAACAAAATTATTTCGAAACTAGATAGCTAGTTTATTTTTCGTGCTAAATGAAGGGGAAAAAAATCTAGAGTGTTGCACTTGAAGTGCGGGGCGCGGTTACAGTTTTCATTCCACATTACCACGAATTGCGTTCATGCAGGTAGCGTGGTTATAAATTACAGCTTCCAGATGTTTCGGATTACACGCAAAAAACAAAAGAGAGAGCTGCGCGTGTCGGGCATATGTAAACATGTTATACATATGGTAGTCATTTGTTCTCTACTAGCGCGCTGGTAACCAGGCTATTTGTGATCGACTTCAGGTTCGGTAAAGATCGCATCTTGTTCTACTTGCCCAGCACGTGTCTTTAGACATTTCTAACAGTACATATCTACCACACACATTTGCCTTTTAAGGAGAAACGTCACTGAAAATTTAAGCTTCCTTTAAAAATCATTACGACCACAGTTTTCAATTTCCAGTCTGAAAGTTTGCATGTACAAAGATACAGAACAGTATTTTAATAGAAAAATGTAGTTAAAGACCCAGAGTTAGGTTTTACGACAGAAATGCTGCAAATTTTCTTTCACTTGCCTTCATTGAAATTCTAATTTTTACGATTGATTTGAAAATTTGGCTCTATGATTCTAGATGCACTATAAGGTCGTTAAACTGCATGAACTGCATGTTCAATGTTGTTATTTGTAACATTTCTAATTTGGCATAATCAAAATTAAGTAGGTATTTTTCTTGATATGGAACCCAATAAACCATAATTTAATTACGGAAACATTGTTACACTTGTTCCAAATATATAGCAATATGTTTAGAATACTTCCTGGAATTTATATAACCTTTAACACTTATAATTTTTGAGAAAAGGTCTCTACTAATATAACAAGTATAAGTTCCAGAAAATTATTTTAAAATATTGGTTCTGATATTTCAACATGTTACAGGCTAATCTAAATTTTAAAATACTCCACACCTATTCTTCATAGTATTCATTTACTGCAACTTTCATTTCATCCTCCTTTTCTCTGCCTGGCTTGCATTTAAAGATCAGTGCTCGGTGAGCCCTATTATATTGTAATGTTTAAAATAATTACTTTACAATTTAGTGTAATAAATAACAACAGAACAGTATGAATATACACAAACATACAGCTGGTGACTGATCTGAAAAGAAGTATGGCACAATTGTTTCTGAGGTACTTACTTGAACGTTTAAATGAACTTTAACCAGATGCCTAGAACATGTTTTAAGACGTATGAATGATATATTAAACAAAAATGTTAGGAAACATTGAGCTTTTACCTCTTTTACACTTTTACCTCTTTTACACTTTTACCTCTTTAAACACCTATACTTCTCATAGAGAATTACTTTTTAAAAATTATTCAAGATTAATGGTTTAAAATAAACTCTTAAACTGCAACTAAGCAAATTCCATTCAAAGTGCCACTTATTATGGTGATATTAATAAGCAGTAAAAGTTCTAGGCCTGTTGTTTCATTAGTACACTAATTTTGTGTAGCTGAATGTTAAATATTCTTAAACTGAGAAAAGAGGTTATAAAGATTTTATTAACACATTTTTCCACTGAGTTGCTTAGAAGACAGGACTATAATAATGATTTTCACTGTCTTCCTTGGTTTTCTTTTTGTCCCTCTTCAAATGAGTTCGCTAATCTGTCTTTGCAGTTTAGGAAAAACAGATATACAAAAGAAAGGGGTGTGTCTTTTATAAACATGATTGGCATTAATGTGCAAATTAAGGTTTTTATATATTTAAAATTAGCATTTTGTTTACACACTCTTTTGTACACATCGTAAATATTCAAAACAACCGAAAATCCTAAAATTTATGTTTGTTTTTTTTTTTTGGGTCAATTTTGACTGGCTGTAAGAGCTCAGCTTGTCGCCTTAACTTTTGTCGTTTTCTTTCGTGTTGTAAATTTCAAAATAAATGTCGCTGTGAAACCTAATAAGTTACCTTAATTATATATTAAATTAGCTGTGTTACGATTTGCACTTATGATTTGCACTCAAACTGTAGTATGTAGGGTTTGGTCAAACGGTGCCAATCTGTACGTAAGAGGTTGAACGTATGAACTAGGGCAATTTTTGCAAGTTGTATGGTATCATATAATTTTCAGCAAATTTCAATAGTTTAATTGCAAAACTTTGTGCCATCTGATGAAGTAATAGGTAGGTATATTTTTTTTCCTCTAAGGGTTGAAAATAAAGGGTAGCTTTTAAAACTTTTAGGCGTATAATTAAAAATAATAAATTGGTTTTTGAAAGTCGTAAGATAAAACCTATGATTTTAGCAAATTCTCATTATATAATTGTACAATATTTGACCAGGTGGTTTAAAATTTCAGATTTCTCATACATATTAAAAAATATGATAGGGGTGATTTCCGAGAGTTCTAAGGTAGTTTATAATTTTCGTTAGCTCATGTAGTAGTGTACAAAGTTTTTTTTTTTTTTTTTTTTTTTTTTTTTTTTTTTTTTTTTTTTTTTTTTAAGTGTACCTCTAACATACAAGAAACAAATTATAAGGAGTGCTCTAATAAACTTTGTTTCCAGCCGACGAGTCAAGATTGCTGCCATTTCTGGAATTGTTAGAGACCCCGAACTTCCTAGCGCGCATCGTCGTTCGTATATGATCCTCCTTCAAACTTCCCCTTCCTCCCAAGGGTCACGTAAGTCACAAAGGGCCTACAGTGATCTATGTTCGGTGCTGAGCCTGACCAATCCTAATCGTCATCCATAGGTATGTTTTAAGATATTTGCATCACGAATAAAATGTACTTATATCTTTAACTTTTTGTGTAAATCTATAAAATGCTATTCATTCTACATTACGTTTGTATAACTGGTAAACGGTAAGAAACAGGCAAAATTGTAATATGGCTAACACAAATTTAATGGCGGGTGGCTCACACAACACCCCATCAGAGGCTTGCAGTGCCTTGCAGTGTTGCATAGTTATCTAAACACGCTGTGAAATCACACTGTAAAGCCGGTGATATAAATATAACTTTCGCCCACAAAATTTATTTGTACAGCAGTAAACAGAATAGTAATGGTCAGGTACAACCGCCATCAAATTTTGTGTCTGGCAAAGTCACGTTAAAGCACACAATTTATGTACAACACATTCGCTTATAGTGTTAAACATTTCCGAGATATTCTTTATTATTGGTTTGAACTTTTAAATATCCATTTTCAAGTGATAAGTCGCATTTCGTTTTTTCTCATTATCATGCAAGTAAATTAGAATTTTAGACTCGTCACATAGCAATTTAAAATTTAGAATTTCGCGTTATCCTCCCGTATTTTTCTTATATTACCTTCAAGAAATGAATAAATACGTAATGAACGTTTATCTCGATTAATGAGTAGACAGAAGAAAAGCTTAGATAACAGTTTGTAAAAAGTGACTATAAAAAAGCAACGTGTCAGATATTTTTTAAAATGGTAAGTCATTTTTCGTTTTCTCCATGTTCGTTAAAATAGAATTCCAAAGCCATCACATAGCGATCTACTTTTTAAAAAGGTGTATATCAGTTTAGATTACGGTATTCTTCTTATAGCTACAATGAATGTGTAATCAATTTATCTGGATTAATAAGAAGTAGACAAAAGAATAATCATTTGTAAGAAAAGCTTGTGGAAGAATGAATAGCGAAAGTCATGTGAATGCAACAACCAATTTTACTTTCTCTACTACGTATAGTAAGTAGGGGAGGTATTATATTACATCCAAAATGTCGAGATTTTAACGGAAATATATGTTTTTAAGTCCCTTGAATAAAAAAGAAACATTTTTAGAAAAAGGTCCGTATGTGTGTGTGTGTGTGTGTGTGTGTGTGTGTGTGTGTGTGTGTGCGCGCGCGTGTGCGTGCGTGCGTGTGTGTGTGCAGCAGAACTTAAAAACGAAAAGTAGGTTAAAAAGCCAAACTTGATATTTAAGTTTAATATCTTAGGATGCGACACGAAAATTTTGAAGAAAATTCCTCCATCCTAAACTACCATTAACATGGAAGAAGAAATGTTGGTACAGGAGTAGAGAAAGTCATGTGAGTGCAACACATCAGATTTTTCAAGTTTGATTCAACTTTCTACGTAACTACTTACACAGAGCTAGTGTGAAAGAACAATAATAAAATTAAACCTGTTTTGTCAAATAGTTTGTTTTGCTTTTGTTCCGTTGATAGCGTTCCACAGTTAACCTTCAAACGGTATGAGTTTTCTAATGCTGATAGGAAAAGAGATAAAGTGCGGCTGTATGATGTTTTGCTGCAGGTGTTTCCTATAATGTTATTCTAATATGCGGTTATGATTAGTGTGGGGTTAGTAACAGCTGGTATAGCGCCTGCGGGAGTGACTGAGCTTGCTAATATCTCATCCCATCTGGCTAACTGAGGCTTAGATTCCATCACCTTCAGTAGACAAGGTGATATGGCTATCACTACTTTCTCTAACCACCTACAAGAGGTCTGCTTTATCATATCTCGTAACTGTCATCTCTCATCTGTTGGACCTGTGAAAACGCCGAAACAAACCAGCTCCTCATTTAACATCAACATTTATCCTAATTCATTCCAAGAGAATTGTCAAATTTGTATTTTCATAACCTTATGAATAAAATAGTTAATGCATCTGAAACCGAGCAGGATGGCTCAAGGGGTAACGTCTGTGGCCTGCATTCGGGAGGTCGCGGGTTCGATTCCCGTGGGTTTTTTCGAAGGTTTCCCCGGGTCGTCAGGTGAATGCTGGGAAGTACCTCCGTGTCCTCCGAACTTCCTGTCCCTCCATTTCGTAACAATTATTTCATTTCACCCTTCATCCCGCGTTAGGTTTCTTTCAGGGTTGGAAGTGTTGGCGAGCTTCGTGGCAGCAGCATGGTAGTGGGAACAAATGCGATCTGGAAATCTTGTTCCCTGGATTGGAAGGCGAGACTACTGGTTTCCGAGCCCCCAGGGTATGGTACAAGCCCGAGGGAGAAGGGAAGCCGGTTTCCAAGTCCCGCGCCCCCTTGGGAGTACGAATTCGAAGCGGTGGTAGAGGAACCGGGCTGAGCCAGCCTGCCTCGCCGTGCTTCAAACTAGGAAAATATAGACACCCTGCCCTCTGCTCTGTCGTAGCAACGTTCCGGTCGCCCTTTGGACCCATTCGCCTCATCCATCCGCCTGGCGGTGCCCCGTCAGGGACATAGGCACAAAAGATCGCCTTTCAGTCTAGATGCTGAGTCCCTCTCCGCAAATTGTCATGGAGTCAATGCATCTGAAATGTATATCAGCAAATAACAGCAGGACCCTTCGGTTTAAACCTGCCACGCAGAATGTCGAAATCATCTTCATCTACTACACGCTTGGGCAACTAGTGCTCTCTGAGAGCATCCCGTTCACGGCCTTGTACTGATAACTATATTTAGCAGGTAAAAGAAGGTCGCTCAAGCTATTCCGCAAGTTGCACAGACGATATCTACATTTTTTGTGCAGAAAGATATTGTGTATCTCTTACGGTTTATCAGCTGTGCAAGTCACTAAGGATGAATAGGACCTCGGAGGCTATTCCTAAAAAATTCTAGGTATACCTACACTTTACATGTGAAAATGTGTTAAACATACCCATAGTATTTTAACTTAAATTGTTAAATCATTTTTTAAAATATCAATATTTTCGAACAATGTTACACACTAACGAAAGTTTGGGACGGGGGATTTTCCTAAAGATCTTCGTGTAACATTCTTGGAAGATGCTGAACTATATACCAAGTTTGGTATTTAACCCAAATGTCGTTTTCGAGTTATATCTACTGTTCACAAACACATAACACACACACACATACACACAAACACACACGCATACACACACAAACACACACGGACATTTCTTGTAAAATAATTTTTTCGTACTCAGGGAAACTCTAAAGCTATATTTTCACTGAAATCTCGGTATGGAATTTTTGGAAGTCCGTGTAGAGAAAGTAAAAGTTCTCTATTTTTGGATTCAGGAAGCCTCAAAACGAGTATTCGCGTTGAATTTACAGAGGTTAGAACACTCCTGTTTTTCAAAACCATTTACCTACTGTAGGTATGCATGTTTCATAATAACTTCTTCCCTCTGTATACTAACTTCCTGGAACAATTATTTGTAGTGTAATTAAGTTTGCTGTGTTGATATTAGGACAAAATAAAATGCTCGAGTCCCAAGTGCTAGACCGTCAATATTTTCAGGTCTGTAGAAATAAAACAATAAATCCGACAGCAACGCGACAGCGAGGGTAAAATATGCTCCAAATGGGATTTTACTTGTAGACGATTTCAATAAAAAAGATAAAACAACAAGGACAAAGTGGACGTTAAATCTACAACTCTAAAGCGCATTATAAAAATCAGCAGCAAGGCGATTTTAATTCAGAAAAATAAACAATACATTAAAGAGCTTTTCCAGCGTGCAGCACTCAAAATATGCCGACTGGAGAGGATTATGAATGTAAGGGTCAGCAGATAATCTCGACTGATGGAAAGGGTTTAACTCTTTATTGCAATATTCCCAAAACATTCCAAATTGCATCCGTCTAAATGGACATACTTGCAGCTACACAGGAAAAGAAAATGTTTACGACTTCAAAGCCTACCAGAAACAGTTCACGCAAGTAATGTGCACTAAAGTCAATATAAAGATTGTAATAATATGGTAATTAACGGGCAGGTAAACACGGTCTGGTGAGTACTGTCTGCAAACGCCAAAAAACTGTAGGAAGAATTGCCTCGGTGATCTGGTGGTTAGTATGAGGTCCTGGGATCGATTCCCGGTTGGAGGACAGGAACTTTACCGGCCCTCGTAGTCGTGGTCGCTGGAGCATACGTGTGGCGCTCCGCCGCACAGAGGGTCACGGGTTCGAGTCCCGCCTCGGCTATGGGTGTTTGTGTATTGTGTATTGCTCAACGGAACAAACAGGAAATCGCAGAAAAATAAATTGGGGAAAAAAAGGGAAAACTAAAAAAAGAAAAGAATTCGAGCGCCTTGTTACTTGCGACGTCCCAACCATAAGCCTAATAACAGTTAAACTGTATTTTCTTTCGTCCTAGATTTAATGCTCAGAAATGTCTATTGTCTTGTGATGAATAACGAGATCATATAAAATAATACAGTATCTTCATTTAAAACCCAACGGGCGCACGACATTTCGCTTGTGCGCGAGTGGATGTGCCATTGCCGGCTTTGCTCCTACATAAATTCCGCGCGTAAAGCATGTGTGACACTCTTACCGTATAGAAGAAGCTGGAAATGTCGTCCACCCTCGGCTAAACAAGCATTATATTGGAAGAACACATTCTGATTCACACGATTAATTTGGACCACTGTAATGTTTCAGATTTCATTTATGATATTTTGTTTCAGCCCAATGTATGAGGTACAATAAACAAAATTTGAACTGTGTCTTAAAGTGGGACAGAAGGAAGTTTCTCATGAACTGTAATGATTAATAATAATACTACTACAATACTTCATTGCTGTGAGAAAACGGTGGATGGTGAAGCTTGCCTCTCCGCGCTTCGCGGCCAACCTTAACTTCTACCGGAAGTTGTCAATTACACCTGACCTGAAAATTACAACAGGGAAATGAAGAGATAGGTGATGCATTGTTTACGCATTCACAAACACAACTAAACACCGATAACATTGCTCCATTTAATTCTAGCCTACTTTCAACACATTAAAACACGCCGTTTTCTTCGTGAAGCACCCGCACCTCAACATGTCTTCCAAATTCATCAGCTGTTGTCAAGGATGAACACTTGGGGATGACGGAATACATTCTTCTTCTTCTTCTTCGTCTTCTTCTTCTTCTTCTTCTTCTTCTTCTTCTTCTTCTTCTTCTTCTCCTCCTTCTCCTTTCTCTTCTTTCTCCACCTCCTAATTCCTTCTTCTCCTCTTCAAGTGCATCATGTTTGATAGCCCATTCTGGTTTCAGTTCCGAGCATTTGCGTTGTAATATTTTATAATTTACTCTAAATATCAGGTGTTTATAGCAACAGGTAATGGATTTTGGACACATGTTTACAGGTAACATTTATTCTAGGTTTGCCCAATCCGAACTCTTGTTGCAATATCAGATGCTTTCTTTAAATATCCTGCATTCTCCACTAGAGCCTCCACTGAGCATACCAACGGTAGTCTTTCACCGTTCTTTTAAATTCTCAAGAATTTAACCTGTTGCCTGAATGTGGTTAATGTATTTCATAGCTTATATATGCCTAATCTAACGATACAGCAGCGTAGAGATGACGTGAGTTTAGTTTTGGTATAATTTTCATATATTTTTATATTCCTGATAATTGTTCCACAGATTCTCTTGGATTCTAACCTAGTATTACAAAATTATAACTGCCCAGATAGTAAACATTCTGGATTGTTCCAAAAACTGATGATTATTCTTTCAGTTATCATAAAGTAATGAACGGTTCTAACGATTTTGTTCAAAATACCACATGTTTAAGATATCATGCTTGAAGGCATAATTGTTACTGATGGAATATGGTCCTCTCACTCCCCAGATCAAAATTTCCTTGATATTTGAGGGATAGCTTGAAAGCAAAGCTTACAAAACAAATCCTCACATACTGGAAGAAACATTTCAGTGGTCGAATTAAACCATATTAATCGGAATGTGTTTATTCGGACAATGCCTGTTTAGCTAAGATGAAATAAAGGAAATCTTCAAGATTTCTTATAAAGTAATATTTATAGAGTTTCGAGGAGCGAAGTTCAGAGTAAAGTTGAAGGCGGCATTAGTATGTCCTGCGGCCGATACGCAAAACTTGTGTGAGCAGTAAGGACATATTCTGGAAGTACTGCACATTTATCATGGTCGCCTCCAACGCTCCCCATTCACGATCTAGGTCTAGAACCTTCGTGGGTAACCTCATTCCACCAAGCGATAACTTGACTTATTTCTGAGAGTCATAGGGCGGAGACCATTACCTCCGATGGTAAGGTGATGAGAATGGCGATGGAATGAGAAGACCTACAGCTTTTACCGTGGACTCTGAACCACGTTGGTCGCTAGCGATAATCCAAATGAATTAGTCAGAGGTGAAGATTTGGTAGGATCAACTTAAAATCGCCACCCCAGAGCCGGGAGTCGAACGAAGGACCCTGTGCACGAGAGCGGCTACCTCGTTGCCCATTCCTATACATTTATCATTGTTTGGATCTCTGCCAATGTATTCGTCTATCACTTTCTTATCGAGAGAGATGGTTTGTAATAACATACGAGACTCGCATTTGGCACATGCTGGATTTGATTCCTGGTGCCGTCCACTCTGACCATGGGATTTTCGTGGTTCTCCCTGATTGTAAAGGCGAATGCTGGGATGCTTCCT